>VXBA01000861.1:1236929-1487345 GCA_013399895.1 Serilophus lunatus | reverse complement strand
CCCCCCCCTCCTTTTCAACCCACTACAATGAGTTTGCAGGGTTTAGCACCTTGGATTGTTATCTACAGGACCTCCATTATATATCCCTGCTGGGATTCAGTATGATCTGTTAGAGCTAAAACTGACTTTGCAAATACTGGCTGGCACACAGGTCTCTGGGCTACACGAGCTGTATATCACAGGGTATAGCAGGGAGTGAATCACTACTGGTTTCAATAATAAAACAAGAAGCAGCACGCACCCAGTGATAAAGATGAATCAGTTTTGCAGACTAGTTGTATGTCTGTGGAGGTTATGTGTGGGCCAGCCAAGAGAATGGAAAATCAGGTGTTTGGAAGGGTAGCAATTGTTAAGGCACTAACATAAGTAAGAAGCCTTAAAATGGACATTAGAGATGTTCACAAAAAAGATTCATGAGAAGCCTCTGTGCTCTCTCTGTGAAACAGGCTGTGGTCCAGCTGACTTGTGCCAGGTCCTTTCGACCTCTTCTCATCTGTGAGTTGCTTTACCTCCATAGTTTGTGTCGGCTGTTTTTGACATATTTCATGCTGAGTACTCCTCAACTCATGGTGGCCAGAGGTTAACTCGGCTGAGAGCTGACTTCCACTGAAATGTGCCTACTTTCTCAAGACTTGGTTTGTGCTTTTAACAGATGTCTAATTCTCTTTTCCCTCTAGGCCAGGGAGGTTAATTGAAGGAAAGTGACTGTACATCGGGCCCAAGAGCCTCCTACAGAGATACTTGGCACAAATAAATCAGCCTATTTTTGATGAATAACAAGGCCCCAAAGGCTCTAGTTCTTGCTGCCTGCACAAATTGCAGGTATAAATTTCACAGCTGATCACAGGGACTCTAGAATTCAATTAACTCTCAGCTCATTTAAAAAAAAAATCCTGCCTGCCTATTTAATTATGAGTGTCACTGATACTACACATGCTGTTCAGGAAAACTCCAATTAATAAAGCATTGCATCATTAATATGAGTGACAGCCTGAAGGCTATGACTCTCCAAGGAGTCTGTTTTGACCCTCTGCAATGACAGACTTGTGATTTATTCAAAAGGGGAATCCTTTTTTTCAGGTTTGGGTGATGCTGAGGGAGCTCTGAGACTCTCCATGCTTTGCAGGCTATTCTGGATGCCCTGTTTTGGTTGGCAGTTGTGATGTAATGTAGTGCTGGGAACATGATTTAGACCTTCTGGTACTTGGGTAGCCTTCCAGGGTCTCCAGTTGTGGAGATGGGCCTGCACAGAGACACATGGGGCAAAAATCTGCAAAGATTAACGTATAAGGCACAGCAAGCACAAGACAGCAACATTCTTCTTGCACCGCCTTTACCACATTAAAGCACATTTCACTGCCAGGAAGGGTGTTAACCAAAGCTGTACAAATAACCACGTCTCTGCAGAATGTTTACCTTTCAAGTGTTCTTGATTTAAATTTAGTTTAGTCTCAAAGATCTGTCAATAAACAGACACGTTTCATTTTGACTTTCTAACGTGTCTTTCATTTTGGGCCCAAATTGATCTTATCTGGTCATTTCGTACCTCTGCTTGTGCCCATCCTGCTGCTCTCTTGATTTCACACCTTGCAGGTTATGTTATTGGAAGTGGTCTTCCTGCAAAAGCAGCTGCATCATTCCAGTTCAGGAGAGTGTCTGTGCTAAATGGCCCTTACCACAACTGGAGTATCAGAATGACACAGAAAAGGTATTTGACCTGACCTTTCCAAACTGTGTCCCTCTTTCCTGAGTCACTGTGTATAACTCACAAAGATCACAGTGTAGCATTTTCTTTACTCATTCTTCAGACCATGTCCAGTTTGTACCTCAGCTTCTGAAGAATATTGAATTCTGCTTTCTCTTCACACTACTACTTTTTTCTTCCCTTAGCAGCTCTGTTCCTGACTATAGCAATCTTCTTTCCAGTAGTGGCAAAAACAATCTCGCTGCTTTAGCCAGAGGCAGATGTCACCCCAGATCAGATGTCATGGCTCCATCTCTGCTCCAGTTCCCTGCATCTTTTAGAGATTTCCACTCAAGCCACCAGTGCATTCAGGAAATGTGCATCCAGATGTTGTTGCAAAAAGCTGTTAGTCCTTTTGATTCCCTCAGCTTCCTCCAATCCATAAACTGCTTGCCATATTGCCCCTTTTCTACGTGCTGCTGTTCCCTGTTCTTGGTCAGAGCTGCAGCTTTTGCTGCCTGTTTGTCACGTTTAAGTAGAATGTCTTCACTGTTTGTTCTCAGGCACTGGTTTGTCATGCAGTAAATGTCTGCAGGACCACCTCTCTTGTCCACAGGATTATCTCAGAACCAAAACCAGGAGAGAAGCTTTCCTACTCTCTTGTATCTCTCTGCATTTCTGGTCAATCTCTAGCAGCTACTTTAGTGCTAGAAGAGGGAGTGGGTGTTTTGTTCAAATTTATTTTTGCACAGTGAATGGCTGCACAAGCTTTATTGCTATTCAAGGGTTGTAGTTAGACCAGCATTTCTAACAGTAGCAAGAGGTCAGATTTAAACCTATTCTTGAGCTGATGCAATCTGCAAATAAGTGGCTATTATCCTAGGACTGCTCCTTTCATGCTACCCACTTTCATTTTGTGTGTGCTTTGTTCCCCTGTTGCCTTATCTTTAGCTGAAATAACCTCTGTCCTGGGCCTGGAGCTATCTATCTCATACTTGTACAGCCTGAGGCTTAACAGGACTCATTGTTGACATGGGGCCTTGGGCTAAACCACAGCTCTTGGATTCAAACTCTGTTGCTTGCCCTACCTGCACAATGCAAGCCTGTGCTGTCAGCAGGTCACAGCTGGCATTTGGCTCTGACCAGACCCTCCTGGGACTTGGGTGAGAAAACTGTGTTAAGTGACTATAACGCACTTGAGTCAGCAGGGCATGGTGGTTGTTGCTAAAGCCCTTGGGGGGCAACTTCTAGTTCACCTGCTCCAGCTGTGCAAGCCCTGGAGACCACTGATTCCTACCTCATGTTCTTAGGTAGGACTGAGCGACCGTAGCACAGGGCTCATCTTGGAGAAAATGGGTGAGAGCTGACAGAGACAAGGGGGTTGGATGCTGCTTGTGGAAAGGCTGAGGTTCTTCTTGTTTTCCTTCTCTGTGTGGGTCTTCACAAAACTCACTATTTTCTAATTGTTGGCTTTCATCTAAAAACAAAGGTAGCACCATAAGCCTCATGAACATGGAATGTGAGACTTCGGTACAGTTATATGGAGAAAACAGGACCTCTCTCTGTGAAAGGCTGAAACCCTCCAGAATTCCTGCCTCTAGCTTTCCTGGCTTTGAAGCTGGACTCTTGGTGCCAGCCTTGCAAAGGTGTCAACTTCATCCCGAAGGTGGATTTCCTGTGTTTAAAAGGCTCCTTTTGGCTTCTTTGCGCTCCCCTCCCTTCTTAAACACTTAAACCCCAATGCAACTGACACCCACTGACTGTAGCTGTGTCTTGCACCTGGCAAGTAGTGCTGGTCCAGTCTTTGATGGTAAATGCAGTTGGAGATGAGGTGCTGCCCTTCGGCTGAGGTTGCTCCTCTGACTGGGATGCCAAGTCCTCCAGCCCCCTCGGAATGACCCTGAGCTGCCTTGTTCCCTGCATCTCTCAGCCTTAGGGCAGCTTGATCACTTTGCAAGGCATAGCCCTTTTATCAGCACAGCCCACAGGCAAAAGGCAGAACTGTTTTATTTGCCTGAGAGTAAAAAAAAAAACAAAAACCCAACCAAAACTCTTTGTTCTCTGTGTAGTAAGCCTTGGCCTGAGGGAATTTAGGAGCCAGCTTTTGGCACTCATAGTGCCTTTTAGGTATTAGTGATTTGCTGGTGCATGGACACTGCTCACTTTCTCAGTTTTACTGAGTATTAGGTGGGTATTTCACACCAGCATATTCCCTTCACCTTTTCATGTACTTTGAGGATCTCTAAACCACTTCCAGAGGATGAGGAGTCCTCCAGAGTGCTTCACATCCATGAAACTGCTGTATATTCCTCTTGTGGAACCTGTGCTACAAGGGATATGTGGCTACTCGAGATCTACAGTCTCCTATTTGGAAGCTTTCCTTCTACAGCATGTGGGAGCATGTGGCTCAGCAGGGAATCAAGACCTGCACCATCCTGGGATTTACCAGTTTGTGCTGCTGTGGAAATATGTTCTCAGCACTGAATATTTAGTCCTGCCTTTAAGGGAATAACAGTAACAAATGCTATACCAAGACCCAGCTATACACTTTAGCAGGCAGGGAGAAGATACGTTCTCCACACTTGCGTGCCTTTTTCCTTTAGTTTGATGCTACTTACTACTCCATGTGTAATCTAAATAACATCATCTCTGATTATTCAACCAGAGCAACTCCTGTGTGACTACATGTATGACTGTAGCTGAAGTACAATAAGCTAGGTTTATGCTACTCCAGAAATCTGGGATTCTGCTTTGCTTTGGCATTAAATGCAGAGGCTGATCTGAACCTAAAGGATCAAAATCCAAAGCATGTAAGCACTGGTTTTCCTGGGGGCTCTTAAAATTTCTGCTCCTGTGTTGACTCATCTCCAGGTATTCACTCCTATTTTCAGCATTGTGTTCCTATCCCAACCTGCAGTCACAAGGTTGGAGGTGTTGAAGTGTGTGGTTGAAGCCTGACCTTTGTGTTCCCTGAGCAGCTGCATTCTTGGGCTGTGCATATATTTTTTCTTTACATATCTGATTATTCTAATTAGGGTCAACTTCTAGATGAAATAAGAGACTTGAGTACTTGCCCAGACTGTGAGAATTTGGGGTTTGAGTTTTGATGAAATGTAGTGCATTTCTCTTCAATGTTTCTGCAGCTCTGTGGTATCTGGCTTCAGCTGGGATCAATAGCAAAGGTGCCAAAATAAAGCTGGAGTGGCTGGATTTGGGCTTTTCCAAGCCTCACAAAGAAAACAAGAAAGTAAGAGGGCCTGTTGTTAGCTGGAGTGTTTTCTTACCTCACTCCATAACAATCTGCCTTGAAGGGATCCAGTGGTCCAGATCACCACAGAGCATCTTTTCCTTCCAGCCTCTTTGGGAAGCTCTGTGAGGATAACCAGGGGACTTTATTTGAAATATCAACCTCTATCTTTGAGGCATTTGGCCTTAGATAAATTGCTGAGGAAGGCACACATTAAGATCTCTTGTTGTTTTCCCCTTCATGTCTCTGGAGAGACACAGAAATAGCCACCGAGTTGTTCTGCTTTGAAAGAGATGTCACCCATCTTGGTTCCTAAGGAAGATCCCAGCTCATAGAGATGTTGCTCATGAGAACCCTAAATAATAGTTATTGGCATTTGAGAAACACGCATGACTGTACTACTACAATGTTTGCCAACAAAAATGCCATAAATTCTCAAGAGAAAAGCTACATTTGTCTGAATTAAATTATAACAGCATTCCTTGATGGGTAGAAAGCTGACTTTTTGTTGATTGGTTTTAGTCCAGTGCTTAGAGTTCAATAGAGCTTTCAGCTTTTTCATTGACTTTTCCTTTGGCTGTGAGCAGATTTCCCCTCCACCACCCCTGGCTGTGTCTTGACTAGCGTTACCTGAAGAGTGCTCTGTTGGGGAGGTGGGTTTGTGTGCAAATTCTCCTTGATGGACTAAATAATTTAAATTCATCGTATTACCTTCTATTCTGCCTGTTTCTAGAGCTTGCTAAACAGTCCCTAAAGATTGCAAATAAATTAACTGTGTCAAGGCCTTATCTTGAACAAACTCGACTTTTCTCCTTTGCAGAAATTGCATACTGTAGTGTCAGCTTTGCAGGGGATGAGAGAAACCAGAATCCCAAATTACTATGGCTTGTGGCTAATTCAAGCATTTCACTGTCAGCTGAAGGTGAATTTCCTCATATTCTAATTAGAAATCTTAGCTGGCTGGAGGTTAGGATGGTTTCACTGGAAGCATTGGCAATGCACCTAAATAAGCAGATTTTACATCCTGCTGTTTCCCCCTATAGAATTTTGTTTATTGTGCTAATACTTAGGGGATGGAGGAACAGAGTGTCTTCCCATGGCTGCAAGATGTAGGAAGCTGTGTTGTGCTGCAGGCTGACATTTGATGGGCTGCAAGGGTTTGGGGCTCACAGACTTGTTCAGCACTCTTACAGTAGTTGGAGCAAGTCACCATCCAACATTTGAAACGACTGTTGATATTAAATACACTGATTTAGAAATACCTTGTGATATGGAGCATAAAGGGAGGTGTCATCCTTTGTATTTTTCCCCAGCTTTTCTTCTCTGCAGGCCTTGGCTTTTCTGTTGCAAAAGGAATGTGAACATGTGCCATGTATAACCAAACACACTGGTTCAGTGTAAGCTGTTGAGTTTTGCCAGATTCTGGTTTTCTTACACCAAGTCCAAGAGGTTGGCCTCTCTTACAGAAGTCTCAGCTTGTATTATTTTGACAGATTAAATACTAAAGATGGCTTTTTATGATCCAGTATAGGTGCTCTGGTTCTCAAATTCCTTGCCCCTTGTAATATCTTGAACTGGTGGCCATATGTACTATTTTGTTCTTCCCATGCAATATTGTGGAGGAGAGGCCAACTATGCAGATTTTAAAGGTATATTAGCCTCTGTAAGACCTCTGAAGACAGTATATTAAATCATAGGTTGCTTTGCTTAAACAAAGCTGTTCATCCACACATACTAAGCTAGTCGTGTGAAGGAATATTTGGATGTGCACAAGAGACACAGCAAGTTGCTATAGCTTCCTTGACAGCAAAGCTGGGGTGAAAACACCAGTCTTCTGGGAATGATGGTTACTTCTGCCAGATATGGTAAAGTGAGTATCTGGTTGAATGACACAATATCTGGCTCAGTCATGCTGGTGGTGTTGCAAGCATATTCTTGACAGCTGGAGTTGGCACTTCTTATTACCAGCTCACCAACATGACTTTGTGTGCTCTGGCTCTTGGCACTACTACTGGAAACAGGGTAGAATAATGCTGTGCAGCAAGTCTTTTATAGCCTGGTAAATGAAGGAGGTGGAAAGGTCTTTAAAAGGCTGATTGAACTCGTCTGGAACAGTCATGAAATTCTGCCAGAGCAGGGTAAATAGCCTAGGTGTCCCTTTTGCTCCCTCGTTCACATGTATTTCTGGAGGGGAAAATAATTCAGAAATCTTTTAGACTAAACGAAACTCCTTGACCTCTTGTTATAGCTTTTCTTTTCCCCTTAAAAAAAAAAAAACAACGAAGTTAACAATTTGGCTATGCAATCATTCACAAAAGCTTTTGGCCCTGCCACAATTGTACACTTTACCCCCTGGTCCCCAAATTCACTCTGCTCCATTTAGTAGAGGTTGTTGGCAAAGACAACCTGACTTCATGCTGTGGAGAATATTTGTTTCTTAATAGAAGATGGAGCAGAAATGGAATTGTACTAGTTGTGTATATTTTGCTTTCTCAAGATTAGCCCCAAGCAATTATCTGACTATGGCCTGCGCCAGAAAAACACAACAGAACAATTTTAGCAGTGCCAACGAAAACTCCAGAATGTGCTGCACTCAAGAGTGTAATTTTAGATTCTGTTTTCAAGTAGTATTTCTGTGACATCATTGACTTCAGGAAAAATAATACCCCAGGGCTTGTTTTACAAACAGGATGGAGCTTTATGATTTGGCAGCTTTCTGTAGGCAGGAAGACAAATGTTCATCACTTAAAAACCTCTGTATGACAACAGGCTTTGCTTCCTATCAGCAGTTAAAAGTAATGAGAAAAAGTGAAAACTGATGTGGGAAGGGAGTTGGTAGGCATTCATCTGCTGCCCTGAGGGCAGGGATGCTTAGATCACCTCTAGTAGAACCTGAGTTGTATGAAAATTTGTTCTAGGACTGAGAGCACTTCTGACTAAATCCCGTGTGCGGAGTTGCCTCAGGCAAGATTTGGGAAATACGGTTGTTTCTGCTTGTGCTGCCTCTGGTCTCTGTTCATGACATAGATGTCCTCAAATCTAGTGACAGGATGGGAAGACACTGCTGGTCCCCTGAGCAGGCTCCAGCTGCCTTCTGGAGCTCTGTCATTCAGATGCAGCCTGTCTGGTATGTGCTTGAGAGATTTGGATGTTGTGGTGACACTCCCTGTGTGCCTAACTCAGAGCACTACCAGCAGGAAATGTTTTGAATTTCTCCTTTTCAGGAATTCTCTCTTGATTGTAGGCCTGGAAGGGACTCCAAGTAACTGTCTGGTTCTTTTTCCAGCCTTTGTGGAGCCATGTGCACAATTCTTTGCAGATCTCCGTAGTATCATGGTCTCTCCTAGTCACAGTTCTTTCTGGTAGAAAAGATTTTCTTCCTTCTAATCCGCATTTTCCTTTCTGTATTTGTAAGTCTATCACTTCTCTGTTCTGCACACTCATTGCAGATAGGATAAGGACTTTCCAGCCTGCAGAAGCCTGTTATGCATTTGACCCTTATAAGGCCTTTTTGTTCTTCCCCTACCCATCCTGGTCCTTTTCTTAGACTGAACAGTCTTTCTGCTGTTTTTTTCCCCCTCCCTTCTTTTTTGTAGGTAGTTGTTTTAGAAAGCTTTCATAATATCTGCACCAGACACTTTCAGGAAAATCCCAAGGGAATTAAAGGAAAGCTAATGTCTATATCAGCCTTTTTCCTTCTGGGAGGCTCTGTAAGTTTAATGGGTGCCTTCGGGTCAGTGAAATAACTTGTTTCCCTTCAGTAAAGACTTTCTTGTGAAAAAAAATAAAATTGTTCTTTAGCTCTAGGGCAGACCATCCTGCAGTTTCCTTGACCATGTGCCTCTCAGCACGTGGAAGTGAAAAACAGGTTATGTTAACTGGGATGAATCAGTTGTGGCTTGAAGGAGAAATGAAGACACCAGCTCTGTTGGCAGCTGATTGATTCAGTGTATTCTCAGGAATTCAACAAGTTCGTAAAATTAGTTGTATTACACACAAATTTCTTTCACAACCAGCTCCAGTGACCAACTCCAGTAGAGTTGCTCCCAGGGGATGTTGGTGCATCTGGCACAGCATGCCTCTTATGTTGCTCGACCACAATCCTGCTGGGCAAGTTTGGGCACAGCAACCATGATCTGAATGAGTAGGCTCATTGTTTGCTGGCATGGGTAGACATAGGCATCAGGTTGCCTCTGATTGTGTGAACTAGCAGCTCTGTTCCAGGAAAACACATGTAACTCATGCCTAGTTCCATGAAAGTGAATAATTTGCTATGAGCATGAACCCTGTCAGGGAGGGGCTGCATCTTCCCCTGAATGTGTGCAATGTCCAAAAATCTTGGGCACTGTTATAATATAAATAACAGATCCTCATAGTCTCATCAGCTCCTAGACTCCCTGGGGGAGCTTTGCATTCTTCTGTAAATATGAGCTTTGTGGGAGAAGTCTGATGCTACACAAGCGTGTGAGAATTTCCTTCCCAGTTGGCATGAAAAGACTATAAATCTGTGGAGACACAAGCCCTTCCCCCTACCCGTTCCTATAAAATTAATGGGTGTTCAGTTAAGCCAAAACAAAGAGTGGTTTCCCTCTGGCAAAATTGTCTTTAAAAAAAAAAAAAAAAGCATTTTAGCATACAGATAGAAATCCTTGTTTAAATCCATGTTTAATAATGCAATAAGTGTCCAGGGAAAGGAATTGTATTTCTTGCACTGCTTTGGGCTTTCATCTTCCTGGGAGTAAAGGCTGGAAAATAAACACGGGCTGATGCTAATGGTGATTAAGGGCGACCTTGGCCTGTGAGGTGACTTGTACGACCCTATATGGATTGAGTTGTTGGATAATGGAGATTTTTCAGACTACCTCTGTCAGGCAGGGAGGTCAGCTGTGTCACTTTGACTGCAGTTTTTCTTTCTCCTTGCTTCCTATCTCCATGTAGTAAAGATGTTTTAAGGGATAGTGGCAGAGAGCTAGTAACAGAAAGTCGTTAAAAGTTCCATTCTCCTCTAAAGTCCCTTTGGACAAAGTGTGGCAAGTGACAGCATGGCAGTGTGGTTTTTTTCTGGTCAAATCCTGAAGAGGAAAGAGAGGTCACCACCTGATCTGCACCTACCAGACAACAGATATCTGACATCATCTCAAACTCCTCTGGCTTTGAATCCTTCCTACCACTAAATTCTGGAGGAGGAACTATGTGCGTAATTCTTCCTTTCCACTGATTTTATATTCCTGAGAGTCTTTGAAGAAAGCAAAAGATACAGCTCTTGGTGGTTAGAAACTAGATGAGGCTGGTAGCCCTCAGAACAAAAAAAGCAATTGAAGAATATTTTAAGTTTGTATCACTGCTTGGCAAACTGGTCAATGATGGCTGTCTCCAGCTTTGGTAGAAATGCGAAGCCTACTAAATACAACCCACGCTGGTAGCTGAGATGCAAAATGCCTGCAAGCATATCTGGATATTGAAATGATGGGAGTTGTGAGCCGTTTCTCATGGTGTGGGCTTGTGTTTAATATCACAAGGAATTTTTAAAGATTTTGTGTAAATTCTGTTTGGTTTTGGAATATTCAAGTGTAATTTCTGATAGAAAGAGGTTTTATTTATTTACTTATTTTGTATAGGTGAAATAATTCCTTCCAGGGCTTCAAATACTGCTCAATAATTTACAGCAATGTAGAGGTACAAACAATTTTCTAATAGCACTAAAGGCAGCTTTAGGGCAGGCAGGAGCTCCATGTATGAGGAAGTAACTGCACCCCGAGGATCAGAGGCACAGCTGCATTTTATGCTTGGTGATGCCCCTGGGATGTGATTATCTCTTGATAACAGAACTCTTCTGCCTGGCAAGGGTTGGGGAGGTGCTGGAATAGCTCTTCAGTGAGCAGGTTTCCCTGCGGAGGATCCTTTCGAGACCGTTTGGGAACCTGAAGGAGCTTTTTATTGTCTAGAGAGCTGGATGAGGGCGGTCATCGTCCTGGAAAGCTCAGTCTGTGAATCTGCTGCCTCTGCTTAGGGGCTGCTGTGTGAATGGGAGGACAACTCGAAGAGGAGCTGCTCCGTTCGCCTGCTTTCTTCCTTTTCTCATTGTTGCAATTGGAGAAGTTTGTCTGTTGTGCCTGGAGCAAGACAACTCCATTTTACTTATATGGTTGCCCTCGAGGCATTTCAGTTCAAAAACCCTCTCTAGGTAAAGTGTGTGTGATGATTTTCCTCTCTTTCTCTCACCATTTGCTCTGCAGCTGCTCTAAACGCAGCTCGCTGCTGGAAGTAGTTGCTGAGAGCAACGTGATATGGCAAGGGTTTAATTTTTGCTGCCATAACCTTCTGTACCCTGCCATTGATGGAGTTTTGATGTGTTTGACTGGAAGTATGGGATTCTTCACCTTCAGGCACCAGTTCTGCTGGATCCCAAATGTGCTAATGCTCATTTAGAGAAATATCAATTGGCACATTGCAACTGAGCTTTGATCCTACAGCAAGAGCTTATCTGCTAAATGACTGTAAGGGTGTTAGTGTCCCAAAGGGTTAGGCTCAGCATATGTTTGCACAGGAAAAGGGCAGCTATCTGAGAACATTTTTCAGCATTTTCTTGGGTAGGTTAAGAAGGGAGACAATGTTACATATTGCTTTTGGAAGAAAAGAAAACCCTTAAGCTCTCAATCTGTAACCCAAGGTTTTTGAAGCCTGTTGCACGTTCCGTTTTCAGACAATTCTGCTCCTGATCCTGGGAGAGGAAGCAAGAGGTAAGGTCATCTGCCTAATTTTTCTTTTTTATCATGCTCTTGCAGTGAGTTTTTGTGCGAGCCTGCAGACAGAGGGAAGAGCTGGGTGGGTGGTGATGAAACAATCATCACTTACAACTATTTGCTGATAATGAGTCACTCTTCATGGAGTCCCAATCTGTTCTCCCTTCTGTCAAATACCAAGTGCAGCAAGTCTGCTTGCTTTACTGCAGAGTTTTGCTGGGGTTTTTTGGTTGTTGTTTTTTTTTCTTTTTTTTTTTTTTTTTCCCTGAACGATGGATTCTAGCATGATGATTGGCAAGAAGGATGAAAGAATGAAATGTATTTGTGAGTGAATTTTAATCAAGACGTGCCTTTTTGTGCCAAACGTGAGGATGAACTTCTTAGCAGCTCAGATGAGGAGCTGTGAGGGTCATCTACAATCTATAGTTTCCACTCTATCTGGCAGGAGTCTCACCAAATCCCCCTGGCTGTAACTCCTCAGCAGAAAGTGGGGTCTAATGCAAACCCTTCAGATCAGGGGGTAAGACACAGGGTTGATGATGGGATGGTATTTTAAAAGAATTAAGAGAATTATTGAAGACAAATCTAGGGATGACTCAGCATAAAGTAAAATAAGGCCTGTACATCCCAACAGGCACCTAGGCTTTGTCTTCCCTTGCAGTTCCAATTGCAATGATTTATAGTCAATATCTTGATAAATGACATCCAGTTAAGTTCTGTCTGGCTCGTATTGTGTTGGGATGGCTGTGATGCCTTCTCTGACATGGTTCCTGCAGTAATAGCCCAGTCCTGTAGATTTCAATGAAAACTCAATTTTCTTGTAACAAGGTTTAACGGGAAGTTATTGGTGTATTGATAGTGGTGAATGCAATAAATACATGTCCCAGAGTTAATATACTTGCAGACATTAAAGCATACATTGCATGTGTATCACTCTCAAATTCAATTAAGGTTTTAATTATAAATAAAAAGAATTGGTCATTCATGCTCAGGAAATGATGTGCAAGAGAAGGGCTGAACATAGATACCGGGTCAGATGAGACTGAAAGGGGTTGAAATCAAGGGAATTAGGAGAGTTTGGCATTTTTCCCAAGAACTGCATGAACTCTGTTATAGACTCAGGCATAAGTTTTGTTCAGAAACCTGTCAAGTGAGTCGGGAGCTGGCAGGGATGTGGACCTGTGCTACTTGCTGAAATCATCTCTAGGAGGTCTGGGGCCTTTTTTCGATGTGTGAATGCATTTGTTGTTAATGCTTGTGATACCCAGCTCTCCATCTGCCCCATCACAAATCCAGTGAAACCTTCCACCAGCGTATTACTGCTTTTCAGTTCATCCTGATTGTACTCAGCCCACTTCAAACACAATAATCCTTCTTGCAGATCAGATATACAGTAATCCTCCTTTACAAGTGAGAGCACAAATGGGCCTCTGCCGTCAGACATGATGTAATCCTGCTGCATCAGATAGAGAATTTCTTCCCGGAATCATGTGAAACACTGTCCCCTGTCTTCTTGTACTAGACTGAAGTCTTTTCCTATCATATGACTTTCACATCCATGCACTGTGGTTCTTCTCAAGGACCTTACCAATAAATTCCAATATTTCCTTGCCATGCTCTGCTACAGCATATGTCCCCAGGAATGGCAGCAATGGGTAAAATGGGAATCTCTACATTGCACGTGAAATGCTCTTTTGAATAGAGACTCCTGTCTTCTGCTTATGCAGGACTTAGTGCAGTTAGAGACAATAAACCTTGGGTGTTAGGGGAATATACAAATCATCTGACTGCAGGCTCTCTTGCTTGCAATTCCCTACACTGCACAGGCCTCTTAAAAATTGTGAAGCTTGTCTTTGAGCTCTGCTAAAAACAGGTGCTGTAGTCTCACCCTAGACACTGTGGAAATGGTTGCTGTGTGGCATTGAGCAGCTGGCAGCTCCTCCAGCTGCACCTCCTCTCTTC
Organism: Serilophus lunatus; assembly: GCA_013399895.1. Classification (NCBI taxonomy): domain Eukaryota; kingdom Metazoa; phylum Chordata; class Aves; order Passeriformes; family Eurylaimidae; genus Serilophus; species Serilophus lunatus. The sequence goes on along the minus strand of VXBA01000861.1, from coordinate 1,473,709 downwards.
CTGGTAGCTCATGTCTGTTTGCCCTGTCTTGCACAGCTGTTGTTTTATAATCCTTCTGCTGGGGATGATACAGGAGAGTTGTCCTTGTACGCATGTTCTCTCTAACCTTTCTCTAATCCTTCTTGTGGGTCCTGAGCATTGCAAATCCTCTTCTCTTTATGTACAGCCTCTGCTTGTTGCTTGATTGGAGAGGGGAGAAGAGGGAGATGCTGTCATGTGGAAGGAAAGCATGTATTCTATCGCTCTCTTAATCCTCCAGTCTGTTAGAAAGCAGCTACACATCCTGCCAGATTGAATACCTGCTTCGTAATTCAATCTAGAGGTTCTGCTGCCATTCATAAATAGATTACATTGCTGTGCTGTGGGGCTGAGCTGGGGTTTGTGTGTTCCACCAGGCAGTACATAGCAGAGGGTTTTCCCCTCTGCTGTAGGGAAGTGAAGCATCCAAGCAAGAAGTGAGAGAGCTGGAGTTGGCTTTAGGGCATGTGTACCCAAATATTCCCTTTATATGACTCTGAGCCCTGTAATGCATCCCCTGTCAGTCAGGACTCGGGAGGATGAGGAAGCACCAGTGAGAGTTGGCAGGTGGGTAATGGCAGTGGTTTCTCACGGGTCCTGTGGCTTGGTGGTATCAGTGGGTCAGTGTGGCTTTGCTGCTGGATGGGCGACAGCAGAGCAGCTGGTGACCTGAGAGCAGCCGACTCAGCACCTCTTTGCTGCTCCATGACATGGGTCTGCCAGCTTTGCAAGGCTCCAAGGGAGCTCTGGTCATAGAGGAGTATAAAGAAAGGTAATGGCATTTAGGGTGTGCTGTTAACACATCTGAATATTTAGATAGGGATGGTGAAATGGCTGCTGTTTTTACCCGCTTTTAATTTTTCCTGCTAACTACATGTTGGGTGACTTGGACAGTACTGACCTCCTTCCCTAGAAACAACTGCACAGTGAAAAGTGGCTCAACTGTTGCAGTCTTTTATCTTGATCATCCAGTGCAGTATCTATCAGCACTGACTGGCGCTTTTTTGGTAGCATCAACACATGCTTTTTGGGATAGTGGGACAGAGGATATTGGCTGTGAGTTTCTCACACATGGACAACCTCCAGTGCCAGTAAGCACTTTGAGAGACAAAGTGACCCTTGTTTGCAGAGTGCATGTCTGTAACCTGAGATTAAGAGAATGCAATTGAGAGCTGATAGATAATAATTAGATAGGTTTAGAAACCAAAAAAGCTTCTCAGTGTTTTGCTAGGATCAGAAGAATGAAATGGTGTTTGTTTATGGACTCCTATCATGTTTTTAGGACCTTGTGCTGTTCTAGGCTCATGGCACAATGCAGATGGAGAACTGAACAGGGGAAGCTGGTTATGTGGCTTCATGCCTCTTGTGTTGTAAAGTGGGTGATGCTTATTCCTTCAGCAGAAACTCAGTGGTTCCTTCTCAAAAAAATTCTTCCAAGGCATCTTTTTAAGCAGAGTTAACATATTTTGTTGCAGTGTTATTTTTTTCCTGCTCTTTTTCTGTTCCTTAAATGATATATATTCACATGGAGGCCCTAAAATAAATTGTTGTTGCAGAAGCACCTTTTAAAACTTGTCAGCTGAGGGTTTTTTCCCTAGTACCTTTGCCTCTTAGGACCATAAATGGCTTCCTAAAGCAGGAGAAAACCATTATTAATTACACTGCCTAATGAACTCATTTGGCTTTCTGCCCAGGTTCCAAAAACAGCAATAGCACCAGGCTGGATACTGTTGTCTCACTGTAATTATGTTTATATGGAAAGTTAATTTTTGTTTTCATAAATTGATTTGAGGCTTCTGGAAGCTATTTGGAGATAATTAACATTGCCCACACAGACCTATATAAGGGCGTTTGTTTACAAGGTAGCACTTGATGCTGGAGTATGGAGGTATGTTCCTGGGTTCATCTGGAAATATTCAGTTAGCAGCTCAAGGCAGCTGTTTTCAGAGTCAATTCCCTCGTTTTGGACAGCAATAACAGGCAAACACCATAGTCTTGGGATTTTTCAGGCTGGTAACAACCCCCAGGGTGGACCTGCAGTCCCTTGCTACAATCCAAATGAGCTGAAAGCCTAGTAACTCAAACACTGTAAAAGCTACCGCTAGAATCACAAACTCCTTTAATGTGAACGACAAACATGACAGCCCCAAATGGCAAAGGCCTATAAGGAATGATACCAGACCTCCACAAATAAGCAGTTGTGAAGGCAAAAGCAGTTCCCATGTATCTTTTATATTGGTGGGGATGGAGAACAGGCTGAAATGCAAGGTGATTTAATGGAGCCTTCACCAGCAGGACTCACGATGTGATATTGCAGAAGTGACTTATTTGCTCAGTCATAGGCATGTCTTTGGGTTCCTGGCCCCTGCAGTGAACTCCTTCAAATCAATTCATTAATGAGGTAATTTATTATGCATGGGATCCATTAGAGAAATGTGTAATAACCTCAGGATGCAGAGCTCTGCTTCCAGCACATGGCTACTGAAGAACAAAAGAGAGAGGAAAAAGTAAGGGCTCTTTGGCAGCTCTAAGCCGGTTTGGGAGCTCTTGTGTGATGCCTTTGAAATGCAGGGGAATACATAAAGCACTCTGGGTCATGTCTAATAAAGCAGTGGATGGCCTGGCTAAGTGGAGCAGCTTGTGTAGGTCAGTGCCCAGGGTGATTTTTTTTAAAGCTGCATTTTTAAAGTCCCTATTTCAGTGCACTGCAGGCTTTCTTCTTTAAACTAAGAAAGAAATTGTTCTCCAAGGGCCTGAAAATATACTAATTTCTTGCTGCACACTTCCAAGCCATGGAGAAAGCTGCATCAGAATCCTTCCGGCTAGATTGGCAGAAGATGTTTGTCTGCTTTTGTTGGTGGAGGGTCTGGATGGTATTTACATTTCATAGTCTTGGGTCTACAGATGATTCTGTCTGTTCTGGTTTGTCTTGCTCAAAACAAAGAATGACTTTTCTCAGCCCTTTCAGAAGACTGATGTCCATACTGTAGCCAGACTGCCAGCAAGCCCATAAATTCCAGCTTTTCCTGTTTGAGTCTTTGTGTTCCTGTCTCTTGGGCAAATCCCCAGGGTCAGTGTTTTGAAAGTTTTATCAAGTGCTTCAATCAGGATCAGGAAATTTCTACAGATTGAAGGTCAGCATGCTGGAACAACAGCCCTGAATGAGATCAGAAAAAAATCAAAACAACTTCCAGAAGTTACTTATGGTGTTTCATGTTGTCGGAAAAGAAGAAGCAAAGCAAAGTGTTACTAGAGAAATTACAGGTTGCTCACCAACTTCTTCCTTTTCCCCCACTTCCCCTCTTATGCAGAAGCAGGATTTTAAGTTTTATTCCTGATTTGCTACTGCATTTTCTGTGAGTTAGACTTAAGATCCAACTACCCTTAACCTGACTATGAGGAAAAGTAGTATTTTTCTGTAGAGGAAACTTGCCCTTTCCTTTTATTGATAAATGTTCTGAGATGTCTTGGAAGTAAAGGGAAACTAACTTTTGCTAGAAAGGGTAGATAGAGTGAAGAATTGGATCTGCATCTACAAAGTAACACCTTGGAAGCTTTCCTAATTACTGGGACAACACCATTTTTAGTATTTACTGCACAGTGGTAATTTTGAACATGTAAAAGCCAAACCCCTCCCCACGTGAAATATGTGCAGTATCTTAAATCATGATGCCATGAGGGGCTGAGTGAGCAACAGGTTTTTGGGCTGTGTGGGGAGAATGAATCACAGCCTGGTTTGCACATGAAGGGGGTTTAATACCACTTTTCAGCAAAACTTGCAGATAGATGGTAGAGCTTCTTCTTTTCCTCAGCACTAAGGTGTTAATCCTTAGCTGTAAGTCAGATGCCCTGTAAGGGTCATGTGCGAACTTGGACAGAAATTCAGCTGGAAGTTTAATCCACAGCCCGTCGCAGCGCTGGCTGAGTGCTGTGTGCTGCCTGTCCAGACTCGGCTGGTTCCCCTGCTGTGTTCCAGGAAGCTCCTCACAGCCCTTGGGAGGATGAGGAGGCAGGAATGGCTGTTTGTGCAGCCAGACATGTTTGTAGATCATTCCCAGAGCTCAGTGTTTGCAGGCTAAATTCCAGTTTATAACAGAGGCTCTCAAACGTCTCCAGGTTTTCCAGTTTTGGATGGTTTCTGCTGTGAGGTTGCAGTGCAGTTGAAGCCACACACTTTGCCTGTGAGGTGCTCCCTGCTCATACCAGGCTGGCGGGTCTGCAAGGTGGGATGAGGTACCCGCTGCTTCTGCTTGCAGATGTGGTGGCTGGCAGTGGTTGTCCTGTCCATCACTTCTGGATGGGCCATCTCACGTTACCTCATAAATATGTGGCTAGAGGGCATTTCTTGAGGTGCTGTAGTTGATGTTTTCCCAGCTGGCCAGATAAAATCCCACCATGCATGTGATGATGTATGGACCTGCAGTTCCATATCCACTGCACAGCCTTCACTGATTCATCAGCTTAACTGATACTGTTTCCAGATTCGCTTGTTCCGAACTTGAGCCAGACAGGTATTTTTGTACCTCCTTAACCTACACAAGCACTTCTATTGATTAAAATAGAACTATTTGTGGTTAGTTGGCTGGATCACGGTCTGAACATCCACTGCCAGAAGGTATCTAGAATTTCGTTGATGGCTCTCACCAAGAACTCCATGAAATACTGACCATCTAATCCTGCCCCTGGCAGGCCAACCCTCTTCTCAAAATCTGTCCTGGGATTAATCAGCACCTTGAGAGATGTGGCAGTTCAAGACTGACAGCAGCTAAAGTGGATCATCTTTTTGAAACCCTGTGGTCTGGACACTGGATGGTGAAACAGGTTGAGTACATATGCACTTAAAGCAGGAAACAAAACAAAAATCCTGGAGGCAAGCATTTCTCAGGCATGGATGAAGAACTGAATTGGAAGGGCTACGTCTTCCTCCTTCATCTATAGCTCTTCCAATGGTAGGTGAAGGGTTTACCCTTCATCTTTCCAGTTATTTGCTTCTGTATTTTATCGAGACTGTTTATTTTGCACTACAGGCTGCTCCATAGCTGTGTTCCCATGCCAACCATCCTGCAATATGGTGCACATGCTTAGTGAAACAAAGCAACTTTAATCCTCAACCTTTGGATATCTCCTGCCTATTGGGGCCAAGCCTCCAAAGAGGAACCCTGCTGCTTACAAAGTGGAGCTCCAGGTTCCAGTTAATTGGGCCCAGTCATTAAAGAAAATTCAGCTTATGTCTACTGGGACTGTGAAGGGAGTAGGTTTTTAACAGCAAATATCTACAGTTGCTTGTCCTCAGGTTAAAAAAAAGAAGCAAACTCCCAGCAGAGAAGAAATAATTCTAATTGCTTGCCTTTGGCAGAATGACTGCCCTGCACTTTAGAAGCTGTATTTATATCCTGTAAGAACCAGCTCATTAGCTCTATTGCTCACACAGATAATCAACAACATAATTAATAATTATTTTTATGACACCTATGACAGAGAGCTTGGAATCACATAACAAAAGATAATTTCCTTATGATTGTTCAAGCATTTCTAACTGTACCTTTTGTCTTTTTCCTGTCTGTTCTCGACGTTCTCTGGCTTTTTGTGTCAGTTTTTAATGTTTGGCACGGGTTTTTTTGGTTAACTTTCTACCAAGTGTGTTCTTCTCTGTTCCAAATCTCTCTGAAGTCCCACTTGATCTATAGTTTTTCAAGTCACACTTTGTCACCATGTAGAGCAGTCTGGACTGGCATGAACAGCCATAGCTGTTCAGTTGCGTCTATTTGTCCTGATTATTGGACTGATCCCTGTCTGCACTCAAATGTCAAAAAGCAGGATTTCTCTTGGTTAATTGCTTCACCTGTTCTGTTGTTTTCGCAGGCCAAAGCAGGGCTGTGGAGTACTGTGTTTGGGCTACACCTGGGAAGGATTTTTGAGCAAACTGTTGGGGTGCTTTTCCTTGGGTAGGTTTCTATCAAAGATTTTATTTTCAAACACAACTAATCCTCTACTGGGTTTCCCTGGCGTCCTTTGACATGCATTATGCAAGACAGCAACCATGTCCTGACCTGCGAGGTGACCCACGGGGCAGCTTTCATTGTGTTTTGCTAATGCAGTGAGTTCTTGCAGCTGCTGGCATCAAGGATGACATGCATCAGAAATCCAGCAGTCAGGTCCCATAAAGCCAATTTCTCTCCAGTGCTGTCAGCCTGTGCAGTGCCTCCCCTGAACGTGTCAGGGCAGCAGGATACTGGTGTGGGACAACATGAGTGATCCTCATTCCTTCCCCAGCACAGCAAAGAAGCCCCAGGAAAGAAATGTGAAGCTGCTGTGAGCCGAGCAGTTGGGGACAGGTTGCCACTGAGAAAGGTGAACAGACTTACTGGGAGGTGGGAAGGAGGAGACCATGAAATCAGGAAGCACACCAGTGATGGGATATTTGCAAAGTGTTGTTCATGCTATAGGAGAATCATTTTTTACGAGCTTTGGAGAGCAGGTAAGGTGTCAAAATGCATTTGGGAAAATTTGAAGACGTGTTTTGGATGTGATCAGTGGGGATGGGAGGGACTCAAAATGTTACTCAATGCTCTAGGAAAGGTGTGTTTGCACACAGGATCTTTGTACTAAGGGAACAGAGGAAAAGATCATAAAGTAGGTTATTGTTGCTGAGTGAAGCTGCCAAAAGGCAAAGATAGATGTGCCCTTGCTGATGGCACCTGCCTGCTGTGGGAAGGCCACTTGCCCTACTCCTTGTCTGAATGCTTGTCTTTGGAGTTGGGAACCCAACATATCTTTACCATATCTGAAAACCTCTCAGCCTGAGGCTTGGAAACTGTGTTTGCTGGCACTATGTGTTGCTAAGCAGATGGGCCTCTGCGTTTGTACCCACTGAAGTTTTTCAGAGAGGGTGGCTTTGGTGTGGCATTTCAGTAATTGTTGCCAGCACAGAAAAACAGAAGGAAAAGCATCTCCAGTTCTTTACCACCTGCTTCTCCTTCTTCCTTGTGGCTCCCATCCAACACCTAAGTAGGTACTTGCCCACAAAATGCATTGTGAGGAAAATGAGAGAGAAGAAAGCTCCACCCAGACTGATTGCGAGATGCAACAGGTGAAATTCTGGTGTGAGGAAATAGCAGAAAAGTCTTACCTAAGTGTGCTAAAAATACATGAGGGTGGGACAGCTGAGTCACTAAAGGGGAAACTTGAACTACTGAAGGAGACTGTAAATAGTTTGAGTGTGACTTGCCAAAGCATTTGCTGATCCCTTTCTCTGAGGGCAGATAACAGCTGATGTGTAGCTGATGGCAGCACTGTGTGACACGTTATCCAGCCCTTGCCCATGCAGCTTGGTGCTGCAGGTGGCAGAATGGCTTTTCTATGCCATTTGCCTTCTTCCTATGTGGGGTCCCTTGGCTTGACCTGAGGAACCTGATGAGTCTTCCAGTGAGGAACCTGATGAGTCTTCCAGTGTTTTGTTTGTTTTTCCTCCAAAACTGGTAAACACGCCCAGAACAGGGAAAGGCTTCAGTCTGTTGCCATGTTCTGGTCCTGAGTTTTACCTTCTAGCAAGTCACATGTAGGGATGTCTTTCTTGGTTAACCTAAAGGAGTTCATGTGGAGCACGATAAAGCAGTGAAGCTGTACCATGTATGTGCTGTGTCTTTTTTGAACAGAGTGGAAGAGATAAGAACAGCACTTTGGAGTTAAAATAAGAAAAATCCCCTAAAATGTTTTGAGAATCCTTGCCTTCCCCCATTATGTTTTCACCTCCTTGCTACTTGTGGCTTCTCCCTCCTGGTTTAAAGGATTATTGCCCCTGAAAAATGCATTTTGACAGATTGCCTGGGCCTCATGGGCAGATCGGATACAAGCTGACTCATTTCTCTCCGTTCTGGTGAGAGATCCATCTCTCTAACCCATTGATTTTTCTGTCCTTGTGTCTTGAGATTTATGGAACTAGATGTATCAAAGCACAAACTCTGTTCCCAAACCCTTGAAAGATCAAAGCAGTTAGTATTTCATGTCTTCAGCACGCTTTTCTTCTCCCTCTGTTCAGTAAAGTAAACCATTATGCATTAAAAACTAATTACATGTAGCAACAGATTTCTTCATCACCAAGAGGCTCTACATTCCAAAACTGGGCTTTGTCGCTCTTTTGTGTGTCCGTCCACCCCTTGCCGTGGCTGTTAACACACTTCCATGGTTTGTGAGCTAACAGGCACTGAGCAGATGGGAGAATTGTGAGTTACATAATTTTACTTTTTTTTTAAATGTAAATTTTTTACCAGATCTCTAGCTGATGAAGAAAGAGACATATTGGGAAAGAAGGTGTGGGTGAAACAAGGACAACATTATCCTTGTGCTTGGCCACATGAGTTGGTTTGTTTTTTGGAACGCCCTCTCTTGCAGATGATCTACCCATAAGTATCTGTTGCGCTTTTTGGTGATATTTCCTCCCCAGCATTGTTTTTCCTGCCTCTGACACAAAAATGGTATGAGTTGTTTTTTTTTTTTTTGGAGATCCACATTAAGCATTTGGATCTTTACTTCCCAAGTGGGAAGAAGATATTTTCTCCTTCATCCTTTGTTGTGACTGCTTCTGATTATAGCATTATGGTGGAGGGTTTTTTTGCTGTGCTGATGAACAGGACCCCGTGTCATTCCAGATGTTTCTAAGAAAGAGGCTGATTTAAGATATACTTTAGAATGTAAGTTCTGCCTGAGAAATACCACTATATTTCTGCTGCCTCTGTGAAATTTTGCTGCTGCTGCTGCATTGCTGCTGGGGGAGAGTGATCAACACTTCACCCTTCCTCAGTCCTTTGTGGCAGCATCAAGTGTACACACTCTGCATAGCTGATATTTGATATGTCCTGTTGGAAAGCTGAATGATGCATTATATTGTTCAGCAAAACCAGTTGGTGTGTTTATCTGGCTTTTTCGTGAGTGTTTGGAGAAACAAAATCAATAACGTTTATGTAACACTCCTGTCATCTGCTTTAGCTGCTCCCTTGCAACTGTGGATGCTTTTCCTGAAACAAATAATGAAATGTATTTAAATTGAATGGTGTGATGGTGACAGGACAGCAGCTTCAAAGCTGTTCCAATCACCCCAATGCACAGTAAATACTTCAGCAATTTGCACACACAAATGAGCATAAGTTAGTGCAGTGCCTTGTTCGTAAATGAACCTGAATAGCTCTGCTAGTTTCATATTTCTCCTGTCAAGATTATTATCCCACTGAAGACATCGAGCCACTTGTTGCAGGTGTTTTACAGTGCTTCCTGCAGAGAAGGTCCCTGGCTGAGCAGAGCGATCCTGTTCAAGGCAAGACAGTTTTCATGCTGCCACTAAGATCATGGAGTGGCTTCAGTAAATCAGATTGTTTTTCACTCTTCTACAGGCTTTGTTGGGCTAGTAAGCACCAGATAAACCTTCATCTGTACTGAGTCTCACTAGTTGATAAGGTTTTCGAAAACTGTCTCTCCTTTATTAATTTACTTGCAGTTAATATGCCTGATGGTGCAGACCCCAGCCTTTGTATTTTACTGGGGCATCTTGCACTTAGTTTTACATATCCTTTCTTATGCTAGTCCTAAGTGAATAACGACCACTTAGGGTGAAATGTTGCTCCAAAACCCGAAGATGCAGATTTTCCTTTTTCAAGAAAACTGCTTTCCACTGTATATCCCTGGTTCCAAAATAATGTCCAGTTCAGGAGGCTGCTGGCAACTTCCCAGCAGAGAGTAGAGCAGCAGAAAGTGGAAGAAACGGTGGAGTTTGGTTGAAAGCTTGAGAAAATCCTTGTGTTGACAGTGTCTTGTGTTTGCTTTGCATTTGAAGCAACCTAGGGGCCTGGAGAGGGAATTGCTGGCACCTGCTCACAGTTTTCTGCTTAGTCACTGGCCTCTTTGAGCTTCAATGGCTGGGAATAGCATAAAACTTGTGTCCTGCAGGACATCCAGCTCTCTGTTCTTTTGAGCTCACTTCTCTTGTAGAGGTTCTCTGATGTCCCTCCTGGAGTGGTTGCATCTCTTTGAACATGGTAGTTCCCTTGAATCTCTGTGAAGATGATACCATTTGCTGTCTCCTTATAACAGTAGTGTCTGTGTGCTCAAGAGGTGGGATGATTGCTCATTTCTGGAGAGAGACGGGACAAAAGTATCTACCTGTCTGTGCTATTGAAAGAAATGTCCTACTTTCTGCTTGGGGATGAGCCACAGAGCCCAGATTCTATTTTTAATTTTATGCCTTCTCATTTGTGAGTTTATCCCTCCCAAAATGATGATAGAACCTCAGTAAGACCAAAACTGAGTACTTTATGTGAGTTACTTAATTTTTGTTTATTCTGATTTAACTTTTAAAAAATGACTTTATTTTGATTTGCCTCATCTGGAGCTATAAATTTGCCTCTCATTGCTCTGTGCAAAGAGCAAATTCTCATGTAGAAGAGCAGTATCAATCCAGGCCCATGGAAATATTTGCTCCAACCTAAGCAACTGGAAGAATTGTACTAGTTTACTTTGAATTTATCTCCAGTATTCACACCAGGAAAGGAGCAGATAATCCATCTTCATGTCCTGTTGGAACAGTATAGTGGGAGAGTTGACTCCAATGATCTTTGTCTCTGTGGACTTCAGATCCCATGGGAGAACTCCACAGAGGCAGGGACTTTGCTGCTCCTTGGTCTTTTTGTGGCTGCATGGTTGGCTTAGTGTTGAGTCCCTCTGAAAACAGCTGTGCTTGGTGTGGTTGTGCCAACCTGCCCAAGAGCATGGGTATTCTTGGCCTTAAACAGTTACACCTTAAAAAGTTAGGCCAAGTAAATTTTGCTCTATTTTAATGAGTGCTGCTTAATTAATTAATCCCTCCCAGACTAGGCCAATGTATATATCTCCGTTTTGTTCCCTCACAGCTGGTTTGACCTTCATTCAGTGGTAAGAGGACAGGAATTTACTGCAAGAAGTTACTTGAGTCCAGCTACAGCTTCACACCATCTGTGTTGGGTATTGCTCATGCATACCTGCCACCTAGCCTGACTCCTGAGCAGGGCTTGGGGAGGCAGCAGTCTCCTCTAATTGTCTTTAAATTGTTTAATGCTGTTGTATTTATCAGTGCCTGGATGTGTCCAGGTTTGGAGCCATGTTAGACAGAGCCTTAGAGATCTAGCAGACTTTAAGCATGTTACTGGCCATGGTAGGTTTCCCTTTTCCTGCCCATCTTCTTCATGAAACGGTTAAAGGTAGTGATTATTTTCCAACAGAAAGGTGTAAATTAACCCTTTGCCCTCTGCTTCCTACTTTTCTTCCCTGTTGGCTCCTGTGACTCACAAAGCTTCTTGTGCTGTGCACTGTTTGCAGTCTCAGTGGAGGTACAAAAGTGCAGGAGCTTCAGAGCTGCATGTGAGAACTGTAGTATGAACTAACTGGTTGCTGGGTCTTCATCTGCAGACTGTGACTTTTTTATTTTCTTTTTCATTGGCCATTTCTGAAAGAAAGCTAGGAAAAATTAAAAGGAAACGGTTGATTTGGCATAGTTTGCCAAGAGCAGCAGCCTAGAGCCCTAAATTGGTGACTTTGTTCAGCTGCAGAACCAGAGTCATTTCAGTAAGGGTATCAGAAATGTCCCTGGAAACTTAGGGCCCTTAAAGCTGGACAGCTTTAAACCTGGATGGTGATCTGTGAAGCTGGACATAGCAGAGCAGTGTAGATAACAGCTGGATTCCTGGATGACCACTGGTGGGCCTGTGAGATAGTAGCATGACACCTGTTGTGTTTTCTGAGTTAATCCTATGTGCTAGCAATTACTCTGGCTCTCCAAGCTGGTATCTAAGGGTTTCTCTTACCCACTGATCGAGCACTTTGCTTAGTTGGATTTTGCTTTTTTGATGCGTTAATATTACATGCCTCAAAAACTCTGCTGTGTGGGTCACTTTGGAATTGTAGCTGGCAGGAGATGAGGTGACAAGTGGCTGCAGTTCTCACTGTTCTGCACAGAGCAGGACACACTGTGCTCTTACAGTTCATCTCTGTAGTGGCAGAGGGCAAATTGTAAATAATCTTTTTTTCCCATGAGGGAGTGCATCTCCAATATGTTGTTCAATAGAAATCTCTTTACATAAAAGAAATTATTAGAAATCTGTTTCAATCTCAAGTATGTCTTTGGCATTGTAGATAATGAGGAATTGTTATTTAGGTCATAGTCTACTAAGTGAATTTTCTTTTCCAAAATAAATAGATCACCTGTCTAGACTAAATTTTTTTCAGTGACCTGTAACAAAGTGAAACTCCTTCATAAATGAGCTAATGGGTTGGTGTAGGTCAGTGATGTAGGCCTGTAATGAATCTTGGCCTGTCCATCAGTTTGCTGTTCCTGGTTTGCTCAGAAGTGATCTGTCTACCACAACCTGAAAGCCACTGGATCACCCTGAGGTCCAGTGACAGGTTGGGGCAGGGATGAAATCAGATTACAAATATTCTTGGCAGTGCTCTCAGCTTGTTAAAGAGATTGTTGCTCATCTTCTTACTAGTCATTTTGTCTTCTGCTCACAATTGCAGTGTAGGAGCATCTGATTGGGATATAATACTGAAGCAGCTAAAACAGTGGAACTTGTTCTTGGCATGCTACAAAGCCTGCTAAAGCTGGTAACAATCTCTGCTTTCATTGCTCAGCCTTTCATAACTCTGTCCTCCGTAAGAAACGCTGTGTTGGAACATTTTAAAGAGTCTGGTGGGTGCGTGTAAAGAGCCCCAGGCTAAACAAGTCTGTGCAGTATTTACCAAAGGCATTGAGGCTCCCTGTTTAATTTTATTGCAGTCAGCCTGGCAGGAAGCAGTGTGCTTCCCTCCCTTTGGTGGATCAGCTGGGCACAGTCCTGTGCTTCAGCTGGTGGGGAGCTGTTGCTGAGACTAGGGGAGCAGTGCAGGATCACAGGCATATGGGATATGCTGCACATCTGAGACCAATAGGGTCCAGGCAAAATGTACTATCTGTAGTTCACAGTTTCTAGATTCTCTGACTTGGGTACTTGTGGTCAGAAGGCTGGGTAACAGCAGTCCTGTGGCTAGTGAGGCTGGAAAGTGCTGGAATGCTTTCCCTGATTGCAGGCTGCAGCACATAATGAAGGGACTGTGTAGGAGGGAGAGCTCTGCATCCTGTCTCTGCAGCTTCATGCTGAAGCTGTGATGGAAAATGCTACAAGTCATGACATTTTCCTTAGGAATGGCCTTAGTCATTTCTCATGATAACTTTTTTCCTCCTTTCTCCTCTTCATGCTGAAGAAGACATGCTCAGGAGGCAGCTTGCATCTAAGTGGATTATGCTAAGAGTTTATCCCATCTGACTAAGGTCTATCCAGTACTTGGTCTGTTCTGATTCACTCTTTTCTTGGGATTGCTGTGATCATTATTACTGTTAAATTCCTTTAACTTAGCTGGACAAAGCTGTCAGCTTTAGGCTTGGGGTCATGTTGTCAGGGCTGTGAATGCAGCAAGGTGGGAACCAGTGCCAGGTGTTGGGCTCTGTCCAGTGATGACAGCAAGGAGTTCAGAATGACTGGAACACCTGCTTGGGTTGCACAGATAGCCCTTACTGACACCTTTCTTACTGTTGGGGGGGTCCCAGCTCAGGATATGTCTGTGCTGTTTGGTGGCCATGGCTGGGCCAGAGATTCAGGTCTGCTGAAGTACACTGCCCTTGAAGGGCCATCTCCACAGAGATTTTGTGAGAGGTCATGGGTCCATGAACAACATCTGAGGCTATGCGTGCTACAAGCTAAAGCAGTCTATACTCATACTGCTGAATTAGCTGGAGCCCTGGAGGTGACTTGTTGTGCTTCTGCACCATCTGTGGAAGGACAGGCTGAGCTGGTACAAAGCCAGAGGGACAGTCAGCCTGTCATTATTGCTGTGGGCCAGCAAGGTGAGTTTGCCCTGGATCAGCAGAACACGCAGAAGAGGGCTGAGGTAAAAGAACTACCTTGTCTTGTGGAGAACTGAGCAGTCCTTGACATTATTTTATACAAAATACTGATCATGACAGTTCCTAACTTCAGGGGATTTTCAGAAGGCTCTGGGGATTTTGTGCGAACATCTGTTTTTGGTAAAGCAGCTCCTTCTAAGAGAACAGACATGCAAACAAGTTATTCATGAGTGTGTGGGTTTATACCACTTTAACTGCATTTGCCAAGTAAAATTCTCTTCTGTATGTGTACTGGAGAACACCTTTCAGGTGTTTCTTTGCTGCAATCTTCTTTGGACCTACAACCTCCTGCTGCTACCCTTAGTTGTCTGATGTGTTATAGACTGTCACCTTAGCCTTTCCCTAATAAAGATGTTCTTTGCCTGTTTGCTCATGGGTCTTCCCTGCCACTCTAGAGATTTAAAAGAAAGAATGAGTTCAGGTTGAATTACATTAATGTGCAAATATGTACTGATTTCATCTACAGAGCACTGTTACAGCTTCCTCCATAAAGCTGTACAAACAGTAGTAATCCTTACCTCCCTGGACCTCATCAGTCACCAACCAGGTCTAACATTCTTTGGCTGAGGTGGTGAACTTTCTGCGACATTGAAAAGTCTTGCCCTTGGGTGTGTAATTCTTTGTTACTGGTGCTGCAGAGGTAGGTGTTAAGGTGTAGGGTGCTGGAAAAGTCTCGTTCCTTGTTTCCCAGGCTTGCTCTCATCTACTCACTGAACACCAACAGTGAGTGGCTTGGTGTTCGTTCCAGGGAGGAAGGCAGAGGCTATGGTGATGCATAGGGTAGAGCTCAGTTTAGCTGATATAAGAGATGTTTTTTGATAGACAGCTTTCATTTCATAAAACAGTTTTGGCACATAAGAAAAGAAATAAGTAGCACCCCAAGGACACTACTGCAACATGACTTTCCTACTGTGTTGTTTCAAAGCAGGTTAATTTACTTTGACTCCCCATGTTGCTGGAAAGGACCCCCTCTGCTTCTCCTGTCAATCTATAGTAGGCAAGCACATTAAAACCACACTTTTGCAGAAGCAGGAACACGTCCTTACTGAATGTGTGTTAAAAACAAGGCTCTCTCCGGGGTTTATAGCAGAGGTGGGCCTTTTTGAAGTAAAAGGCTGTGAGTAAAATTGGGACAGCCATGGAGATGATCACAAAGCACCTCCCTTTTGGTGTGGAAGCTGCTAAGGCTGTGCTTGCCAAGGCGCAAACCTCACTGTTGATCTCTGCAACACGTGTTTATGCCCTGGAGGCCTTTCATGTATCTGTTTGATATTGCAATTACACTTGTGTCTGCAGGTGAAGGCCAGGGGCTTGCTGCACTGAACTTAATTATATTAGCACATGATTTGTCTCCTCTAAGTCTTCTTTAAAGGTGGCTATGTGTTTATTCCTTGGTGCTTGAGAAAAAGGATTGTCTGCTAAGGGTGTTTTTAGTGATGGAGATGAGCATTTCTTTAACAAGATTTCCTTGCTGAGACACCAAAACTGGTGACAGATGTTGGTGTGTGCCATCCCGGCTCTAGTTCAGGCAGCCAAGTCAGGGAAATGAGCTTTGTAGACTTTAAATTGTAGTTTCTTCTTCGAAGGTCGCATTCTCTGTCTTGCTTTCCTCTTGTGCATGCGTTTGCAGGCCAGTGTAGTAGTATAGCTCTTAAAAGGGAAAGCTGTAGGAGAGGATTGTCTGAAGCCTAAGCTGTGTGGAATCCAGAATGAGATAGTTGTTTAAACATCTCTGCTTTATTTCTTATGACCTCTGACTTCCTTAGTACTGTGGGTGACCCTGACGGGTAAGAAAAGCCACTTAATGAGGAAGTACATTTCTGGAGAGCAGCAGTAAGATTTCTTCCCATTTTGGCTCTTGTACCTCTGCACTATCTGTAAGCTGGATAAAAGCCTTGCCAGAGCAAGATTGAATCTGGAAAAGAGGCTCATGGATCCCAGGAAGAAACTGGCTGTCAGTATGTAGTATTGACTTGAAGAAAGCAAGTCCTTGGAGGCACTATTGACTGTCATTACTGATGTAGTGGAGACTGTCTAAAGTGCCATTTCTTGAGAGTGGCATCATTTTTTTGCTGTACTTCTTTTTTCTTTTGTCTCCTCCTTTTTGCTTTTGAAGAGGCTTGGCAGAAAGGCAACACTAGCACGTGTCATGAGTGAAATGACAGTACATGCTGACCTGGAGCCTGCTGAGGGACTTGTTTCAAAATGAAGGGCAGAGAGGGTGTCCTGAGGGACTGGTTCCCCTCAGCGCATACTCAGGCTGAAACTGAAAGTGTTTCCAGCCCTTGTTTGCAGAGAGCAAACTCTCTCCTGCATTTACCCAAAGGCAGCTGTCTCACAGCAAGAGCTATGAGACTTTTTCTTTCACCTGCCCATATTAGACTTTGCCCTCAAAGGTGGGGCTTCCATTTAGGAGATGCAGTCCCAGGTCACAGACAAGTTGGGAGAAACCTGGCATCTGATAGAAAATGTAGAGGGAGGAGAGTGAAGGCTCTTAGTATTATTTTAAGACCTGGCAGAAATAGCCCTAGGGAAAGTGAATACGGCTGCTTCCCTCTTGTTCGTAAGTTACTCCTCCTTCATTTGCTCTCCGGATGCTGAGCCTAAAACAATAGGGGAAAGAGCTCATGGCCCTTTGGGAATGTTGGCTGTTTCCAACTCTTGAGAGTTAGATTGGGCAAAGCAGCACTAATTGAAACAACTCTGCCCCACCCCAAGGGACCATCTCAGTGTTTAGGATGGAAATTTCAAAGCCACTTTGTGGGTATGGGCTTTTCTTTTTAGTTATTTTTCATGGCTTTTTCTTTTTTTTTTGGTGGAGTGGTGTGGTTTGTTTTTTTCCCACGAAGCCCATCTACATTGCTTTGGTGGCATGCAAAATGTGAGTTTTAAGTTCTCTGGCTTTAGTATTGCATTTCCTGAATTTCAAAAGTCCCTCTTTGCAAAAGCTAGTATTTTTGTTAGCATTCTGGTTTCATTTGTCTGCTTTCAGACAACTCAACAAATGCTTCAGAACATAATGAATTTGGGCTGTGCATTCCACAAAGCTGTATCCAAAAAGTCCTTGAGAAGCATGTGGACATCTACTGAAGCCATACAGCAAAATTCCAGTTTCTCATGTACTTTCTTAATGGCATAGCCTGAGGATAAGGAAAGGAATAATGTAATAGACTTGTGCATGCTAATACTATCCTTATCCAGCATTTAACTTTGCACTAAATAGGTTTTAAAGTCCTTCACCACTTAATGTGCCTTTGGGAACTGAGTACCCTATTAGTAGCCTACTGACCTGTTCCTGTGTCATCATCTTAAATTGGGGTAGGGTGGCAATGTCTAGTCAGCTACATGAGTCTGTGCACAGAGATGATTATTATTAAGATATTAGATAAAAACAGACATGCCCTATCCCCAAGGTAATGTGGGAGGGATGGGGAAGAGATGCTGCCCAGGCTGTTGGCAATACTGAGTTGTGCGAGGATGAAAAGGCAAGAGAGAAAGATCAAGAAAGGATAAGGCAACATCCAGCCTCTTATCAAGTGATTCTCACATTAACTGGCACTGCCCTGAAGGCACTCTGCCCAGAGGAGGGAGTCTGGCATTGTGGGGTGTCCCAGTTGAGTGTCTGGCTTTTCTCCCTCAAAGACATTGGCCAGGATACTGACGTGACTCATTGTTTGGATGTCTGGACATTGTTTCAGCCAGAGCATTTGTTGTGTCGTCCTTGACAGAGATGGTTTTAGGTAGCCTTGTTGTCCAACGGTCTGGTTAAGACTGAGATATATAGGTAGCCCTTGGTTACTTCATTTAAGGAGGTGAATGAAGCATTTTGAGGAGACTGTTAAAATCGCGTTCTTGATTTGAGATGCTTTTTCCGTTTTCGTCTTCCAAAAGGAAGATGCTTTCTTTGGAAGTGATTTTAGTGCTCATTCTTGAAATCTCCCCTTTATTTTCCCATCTGGATGCAGTTAGGCTTTATATCTTTTTCCCTGTGACTCAGCATGTCTCTTCAGCTTCAACCCCCAGGGCTCTGCTCCAGGCCTTCCTTGGAAACCCACCTCCTATAGGGTGTGTCTTCCTGGCTCCATCGATTTGGCTTGGGAAACTGGGTTTTACCAACTTCATCAGCTGTATCTTATCTTCAAGGAACCTCTCAAGGTTTTAACTCAAAGCCTTGGAAATGGTTTGGGACTCAACCTATCTGAAGAACTGACTGCTGCCGTGGCAGCTGAAATCAGCTGGAAAGTTTAGCTGGACAGGATGTAAAAAAATAAAAAGGAAAACTATTTTGGTCCTAATTAGAAACACTGGGAAAAAGAATTGAGAAGTACGTGTTAAAAACTTAACCAAGTCTGCTCATAGTCTGTCTAGGAGCCAGGGAAATAGTCATTTACAAGGCTGTTGGGTCTCATTTGCTTGCTCCCTGGGCATTAGTGACCAGTCTTAGTTGTGTGTGGGTAGGAGGCAGAGCAGATTGGTGACTCCATGGGAGAGGAAACCAAAGCACCTAAGTCAAAAGGAGTTTTCAAGGGTCATAGAGTGGGTTAGTGGCAGAAGTTGAACTGAATCATCTGGAACCCTTGCTTGGAGGGAGGTGGAATATCTGTCAGTTCTAAATATGAAAGAAAGCAGACACAGCATCTCATGATGCCCCAGTCCTGACACTGGTGGTGAAGAGGATGAGTCTTGGTGCCCAGCTGAGGAGGAGCTGCTGAGCACGTTTTAACTGCACTCTGATACAAGGCACTCGATTCTCAGAGATGTTTGCCAGAATCCTGGCAATAACTGATGGCAGGAGTGAAAGTAGTGACAGGGTTGTTTAAAATACCTTTGCTATTGGCTTCTGGAGAAAGCTGACAAGGGGGGATGTAATGGACATTTGTGGGAATTGGATACTTGATTCCCCTTTGTGCCTTAAAAGAAAAATGTCCATCCTGGATTCCTTTTTACTCTGAAGGGGAACGTACTACGCTGTCCTATTATACTGCAGCAGACACGCAGCCTCTTATTTCAGCTGAAACATATTTGCAATTGGAATACTATTCCTGCTCACTGAGCAGAGTATTGCAAGCCATAGGCTTTTGTGTGGGAGATCCAATTAAAATACAAAAAGAGAGATGAGGTGAGTAAAGGTCTCTCCACAAACTCAGGGAGGCATTTCCTGTATGAGGCCAGCCTTGACCTTGAGCATTCCCAAGTCCTTTCCCTGGGATGCTGACCTAGTATTCATAAATCATTTGAAGCATGAAGTGATCTTTTTATTTAATAAATAATAAAAAAAAGTAATTGGATTGACATAAATTAAAGCTGAGTTAACCTGTCTGGAATAATTGGATTGGTAATAATGGGCAGCAGTGTGGATTGAAGTAGGTCACAGTTTAACCCGGAGGCCTGTAGAGGCTATTTCCCCCACTTCCCCCTCTGCCTTTTTGCTTTCTTTTCCTCCTCCAAAAGCACAAAGAAATGTGGTGGGAGGAAGTTCACCAGTGAGTGCTACGTGCATGGGGCTGCTCATGGCTGAGGAATTGCTTCAGGGGAACTCCCAATTCCAATCTTGGATGTTCCTGGGAATAACCTTCCCAGGTTCATTGATGGGAAGTAATGGACAACTGTGAGAAAAGCTGTATTGTACATGGTTGCAGTGATAAATAATTTCACAGGGATATCTACATCCTTTCCATACTATTCCTTACATACCACTGATGAAAAGCCTAGAGGAGATGCTCTTGAACTGGGGCTTTCCAGTGGCAATGAAATGTGTAATCACTGGGATTTGGGATTGTTCTCTTCTTTCATGAGCATATCTGTAAAAGCCCCCCTAGGTATTCTATATATTAAGTTTGACTGGACTCTTCTTGTGTCCTTGGGTAATAGCAACAGTGATAAATTATCCATAATGTTGCATCAAATCAGAAGTTTTTATCTCAACATAGCTTAAATCTAGTTTACATTGCTCTGCTTCTGATTTGAGACCTTAACATTTCTTTAACTACTAGTTAGAAATGATGAGTACTGCTGAAGTGCATCCAAAAGGAGTGAGTCCTCTAACCCCTTGAAAAATATCCCAGGCTTGGGAAGTAATTCTACGATATTGCTTCAAAGCAGTTGCATGGTCCTCTCCCAAGATCTTGTTTGGAAGCATTGCCATGTTTGACACCATATCCTTCACTCCAGCGAAACCCAAATCCATCAAGGCACAGATGTTATGCTGAGCACATGGGAAATTTTGTCCCCATTGGGGTAAAAGCATTTCCAAAGGAACCACTCTCCTCAGAGTGGCAAGAGTCCAAGAGTACTACTCAAGCAGTTGAGAAATGAGCTGTGTAGAAATCCTCTTGAGATGAAACCCTCCTCTGATCCTGAAGCAAGCAGGATAGAAGGAGTATGTGCTAAGGAAAGGTTCGTGTCCCTGTAGTGTGCCTGGGAATGGCTGGAGAAGTGGTCATGCTGCAAACCATGCCGGAGGCGTGGAACCAAGGAGAGATGAGGAGGCAGTGCAAAGAGGCCAGCACTCTTCCTTGCTTCCCACCAGGACCATTCAGGGTTTCTTGCTTTATTCTGTAAAGAATCAATGATGGTTCTGTAGTCGCTTTGTTAGGTGAAGTTAAGTGGACTGCCTTCAGTTCCTGTGGCCAAATCCTGCTGCCTTTTTAAAATTGCCTAAGTAGTGTTGATTGTCATATTAAAACCACGTGCTGTGAATAGCTTATTTGGGACAGTGGCCTGTATAAAATACATTCTCAGTCATGCTGTATCACCCGCTTGGCAGGGAAAATAGGTTTTGACAAATTACACTGCCAATCCAGAGCTTTCTGTCTGATCTCTGTTGCCACACACTGACGCTGTTTGGTTCAAAGGTAAAATTCCCTGGGTTTTCGGTGGGATACTTGGTACAAGCAGCATTTTGCTGTGAGCAGGCAAATGCATCCTTGGCAGGGAGTAGCCCGCATGGGCTGCCTGCCTGTGCTGTGCTGGGGCTGGTCCCTCACTGCCCTGTTGCACTCTGCGCTGAGGCTGTTCCTAAGGGAAGGATCATCAGTCCCAAAAGGGCCTGTTCCCTTCCAGGACAAAAGAGGACTGAAGGAAAGGGAATGCTTCTCAGTCACCATCTGCTCAGGGGTAGTCCATCTAGATGCTTTTCTTTGCCTACAGCTTATGATAAAGTCACAGCATGGACTTAAATAATTAGGAGATGCCTGGCTTCAGAGCAGAGAGTCATTTCTTTCCCTGCTGACCTTGGCCGATTAGCAAATATTTGGTATCATTTGTAGAATCCTATCAAAGCAGCCCAGAGGTATTCATCTCACTAAAAACCTCTGGGAGATCTCTTTCCCCATGGGGGTACTGCCCATCCTTGCTCTTCAAAGCAGGATTTTTCATTAGCTGACGGGAGATGCATGTTTAAGATCTTGTGGTTTTTTGATGCCTTTTTTTCTCCCCACCCCCTTTCAAAGAAGGAAGAAACTTAACATCACACTAGTCCCTTTGTGGCAGTTTGGAAGTTAAATTTACCAGGACCATTATCTTTAACAGCTGCTGCTGTCTGACAGATTGAGTTTATAGTCGGTCTTATAGGCACTAAAATCACTTTTATCCTTGTGGGTCCAATTTCAGAGCTATTCAATTTATTATCTCTAAGAGCTTAACAGCTGTTCTCCCCACTCCCTTGTACCCCTCTGCCCCTCACTCCCTTTGGCTCCCCAAAGCTCAAACCCAAGGGTCACCCCTTAGTCCCAGAGACAGAAGCAGTGACGTGTACGTGCTCTTCCAGCAACACATGGATCTTTATTGTAGGCAGGCAGCCTCCACTGATGGAGGAGTCCCCTGCTCCAATTTTTTCTAAGTACAGCATCAAGGCAAGGTTGGGTTGTCTTGGCCATGGCAATCTCAGAGGAGCTGTTCCTTTCTCTGTACTTTGGCAGAGGTACCAGAGGAATCTCCCAGTCCATGCCTCTGTTTCCTCTCAAGCAGAGGTATTAAGGCTTTGTCTCTGTGACTGGTGAGGCCACCATGCACCATGGCAGCATTTAGTTAGCTGTGTAAATGGACAAAAGGGAAGCTTGTTCTTGCTGCAATTACTTCCTGCTCAGCAATGGCACACATTTTCTCTACCACCTTTCTCACCCGCCCCATCCCCTCATTTTTCTCACAGCTCTGAAGAAGCATTGATTTATTGTGTGAGTAGACACTGTGATGATGAGATAGATTTTGAAAAATCACTAGAAATTAGTAGTGAGGATTCTAAGATGGATTTCACTTATTTCCCTGTAATGGTGGTACATGATCTATTACACCTTGGCTGGGGCTAAGTTTCCCTGAAGTTAATGGGAGGCTTCCTGTTGACACATGTAGTCTTTGGATCAGACTTGTGGAGTTTTGGCACTTGTCAAATGATAGCAAAATCTCAGCAAGTCTTGTGGCACAAAGGAGACTATTCAGACCTGTCACTGAGTGTCTGTTTCATTCTTTTCATCTTCTCCTTGGTTCTATTCAAGTTCTTGTGCTGCTCTTGTTCCAGTGGTGCCCGAGTGCCCTCCAATGGTGCTAATGCTCCCACAAAGAGATAATAATGATACCCGGCTGCTTCAGAAAGTCCCTTTCTGCTCTGCTTCATTTCCCTTCCACCTTGCAGTCTGATGATACCCTGTGGCTATTCCCACTCTCTTGTCAGCTTCAGAAAGGAAGAAAGAAGTCATTAGAAACCAACGTAAATGTTAATTGTATCATAAATCTCTGATCAGAGCAGCATTTCAGCAGTTTATTCTGATTTGGGTGTGTGGCACTGCAGCTAAATCTGCTTTTCTTTTTCCTGTAAGTCACTGAAAAGCTCAGAAAAGATGGAGGAGACAGCCAGTTTTGCCAAAGCTATGTACAACCTCAAACAGGGGTGCACAGTTTCAGTATTTAAGTCTTAGACGTAATTTAGAAGCAATATTTGAGGAAGTAGTGAATAAATTCGATATGGTTTTCCTTTTTATTAGGCTGGAATAAGTGTTTGCATGCTTTTTTTTTTTTTTGTGCGTGTTTCAAGGACGGTTTTACAAGCATGTGGGACTGAGCTTTCCTTGCAAAGGCTGCTGGAGCAGGTCATGTAAACAACCCGGTGACCTTGGAGAGACTTTAGTCGATGGTTTCAGGGGGAGTGTAAACCGGGGTATATTCAATGGAATTCACGGTAGCGATATCAAATGGATCAAATGCGTAAATGTGATCTATACAAGTTCAGGGAAGGCTGCCTGCTGTTAGCAATGTTATTACGGAAGTAGAAGATGTCTTTCCTTCAGGCCAATGTCCATGCAGAGGCTCTCCTCTGCTCTGTCCCAGCACAGCTCAGGTCTGGCCGTACAGGGGAGTCCCACATCCAGCCTGTGCTGCACTTAACCAAAGCAAATCACCTGCTGATCGACACCTTCAGCAACAACTTGGCAGAGCCAGGAGGGATCTTAGGTCTCAGGAGGGGTTCACACTTTGCAGGCAGGTGGGTGGCAGCAGGAGGATGAGGACTGTGAGGTCTGAGAAGGGGCATATCCAGTGCCTTGCCTTCCCCATGAGTTGCAGTCCAGCTGTTTTCCCCCATGCACATGGGTCCGTGGATGTGCTTCATGCTTCCATTCTTTTTGCCTTTCTCTCTATTTCAATCCAGTTTGAGTGTGGGCAGTCCCTGGTAGAGGAGAGGGAGGGAAGACAGGAGGGTTAATCTAATCCTTTTATCTTGCCCTTTGTCTAATTAAAACCACAACAAATGGCACAGTTTAGGTTTAAATGTAATTGTGTTTAATGAAACATTAAGGGCAATTAAAGGAGTTACCGTGGCAGCCTCTCTATACCCTCCAGGGTTATAATGGTCTGATGAAGTGCTCTTCTGGCTCTCTTGGCAGGGGGCTGTTAATTGCATTAGAAACTGATAGTGGTTTTCTTTTAATACTGAAGTTTCACTGGTTATCCATCTCGAAGGCACTTGCTTGTGATCAGTTGCTGGAAGTTGGGAGCAGCACAGGGGCACAGTGGCTGCCCAGAAGGGTGGATGGGGCAGTGGGGAGCTGCTGAAGTGACCCCTCTCCTTGGCTGAGCCCCTAACCTTTTGTCTGGACAGTCACTGGGACTGGAAGCACCCAGTGAAGCCCTGAGGTGTGAGTTCCCCTCCTGGCCTAGTTGTTGTTATCCTGGCTTTACTGTTAATGAGAGGCAATCCCTTATGTTTTTTTGCCTGGGAAAGGTTGTCCTGATTAGTTAGTTTGAGAGTTGTCAGCAAAAGAGAAGCATACTGTGAAAACTGTGATGATTCATGCTTGTAAATATTGTATATTTACTATCAATCTCAGACTTTTAAAATAAATTCTCAGCATCTACAGGTCATTGCCGGAGATTTCAAAAAACCACAAAAACTTGGCACCTTCCTCTTTAAAATGTAGCCTGCATTTAAAGTCAGTTCCTAACATTTTGACTCATGCTGTTTTTAAAAATACTGTAATAGGAGTTGGCAAGAATGAGATAAACTGAGGCACAGAGGGAGGGCGAGGGCAGCCCCAGCGCTGCCTCTGAGGTCAGGCTTCCCCAACCACCATCCCCAAAGGTAATGCAGAGGGAACCATGAGCGGAGCTGGAAACAGGATGCCCAGTTGTAATCGCTTTCCTGCATCTTGAAGAAATAAGCACTGCCAGAGCTGTATAATAAATACCAGTTTAAAAAACAATAAATAGTCCCCTTACAGAAGCACCTTGAAGTGGGATAGACTCTTTGTCTCTGCTGCCTCTGTAGGTAGAAACTGTGGCTTGAAAACAAGGTTAACTTCTGCCTCCTGAATATGGGGCAGGCTTGACAGCAGCTTTGTGTCAGCAAGGGCTGCCTTCACATCCCTGACAGGATGACTGCTCTGTAAATCTTAGTAAAAGATATCACAGCAACTCATGTCCCCAAGAGACTGGGAGGGAAAGGGAATGATATATGAGTGGAACCTGTCTCTAGAGTCCTGCCATCTATTTCTCAAGTCTTAAGAAAGTGCTGCCACTGTGCTGCTTCCATTTATCTCAAGTAAATATGGAGAAAAACTTCTAGAATAAGAGGCCTTTAAATATTTTGTATGGCAGAGGTTATTATTTAACACAAAAGACATTTTTTCCTCTCCTCAGCACATTTTCCACTTGCTTTCACAAATAAATAACTTAGTGCACCTTCTTGTCTCCACCCGCTTCCTGCCCCATTTAAGCAAGCACTTCCTGAGGCTGTGGGGAGGCTGTGGGGAGTTATCTCGACCTCCAACAGATCTTTTCGATCCTCCAGCCTTGCCACAGCCGTGAGGGGGTAACAGATGGACTCTTATCTCCATCTTGCAGCCAAGGAACCAAAGCCTGTGGAGATCTGGGACTTATTCATGCTCACTCAGGAAGCCTGTCGTTGATCAGGAGCTAAATCCTGTTCACTTTTTTGGGGGACGGGGGGGGGGATGTATGGGTAGGGAATGTTGAGTTTGACGTAACAA
Source organism: Serilophus lunatus (assembly GCA_013399895.1). Taxonomy (NCBI): domain Eukaryota; kingdom Metazoa; phylum Chordata; class Aves; order Passeriformes; family Eurylaimidae; genus Serilophus; species Serilophus lunatus. Next base: position 1,448,251 of record VXBA01000861.1, on the reverse strand, counting down.
CAGCTGAATTTTTGGGTTGTGGCTTCCTGTATCAACTATTGTGGAGTGACTCACTCTGAAGGTTTGTTTTGCTGGACTGTGTTTGTGTGCCTGTTTATACCTCAGGTGACAGGTGCCTGTGGCTTGTGATGGTGCACAAGTGCCACACAGCTCTTGGTGGGTTATGTGTGCTGTAGAGATGAATTTTCATTAACTTGTTCTGGTCCTCAGTGATGGGATGCAATGGAAGGATCATGGCATCCTTTCTTCTTCCTGGTGTTGAGGTAGGCAAGGAGGTATATTTGGGGCTGTCCGTGTTTTCCATGTTTTCCTTGTCAGGTTTTTTCCTCAAGACCAAGAATATTCTAAAAGTATTTCTACCAGAGACTTTTGTTACTTATTTTCTAAACTTTGTGGATGCTAAATGCCCAGACTTGGTATTGCCTGAGCCTGCTTGTCCCTGATAGCAACAAGTCAAGGAAAACAGAAGTGTTAACCCAAGGTTCTCCTGCCATGGCCTTTGGGGTTCCACTGGGTAGGTCTGCCTAAGCCATGAAGATGTGTCATGAATATCAGTATGAAGAATTTTTGCCTCCCACTTCCCCATCCCTTCATGCTCGAAGAGGTCTGTGGCAGCAGGAAACTTCTCTAAGGAGGACTGATCTTGCCCTTCACTTCACAGGGATTAAGGGCCTCTCCTTGGTCTGGGAAGAACTCCGTTGCTCACAGAGAAGCTGCAGGGACTGCTGTGTTTTACTGTGATTATTATTTTTTCTTCCCCCTTTTGTGGAGCCAGAAGGCTATTCCACAAATCCCTCAGACTTTATTCTCCAAGATCCCTCAGTCCACCTTTCCTAGCTTTTCCTTGGACCATTGCTTTCCTTATCATATTGGCCTGCAGAGTAGTGAATGGGGATGTGAAAAGGGGATGGGGAGGACAAATGAGATCCTCTCCCACGCTGGGTGCACTGAGCCTCATCGTTTCAACTTCCCTGTCTCTGGCCATACGCCATTTCTTCTGTGGCTGCTGCAGTGATGCTGCGGGAAGAGGGACAGGGCATTCACACTGCTTAAGTAAAACATAATGATTTAAGTTTTATTTAATTTAAACAATAAAATGACCATTAAACAAGTTATGCATTGACCACCTTACCATGCCCTCTAGCGCTAATCCTGATTAAGTGTCTTTATTACTTGGCTCAGTTGGCCTTTTTTAAATGACAACGAAACACTTGATAACAGGAGTGCAAACTCCTTCCCTCCTGGCAATTATCTCCCTTCCTACCGAGTTTTGCAGGAGGAAGGAGAGGGAGAGAAGGAAGAAGGGAGAGCGGGTTGGCCAGGGGAGAAATCCAGCAGCACCTGATCCGTTTATCACATAGATATGCCATAGTGGAGGCTTAATGGAGATTTAAATAATTCAGAGCACTCAGCCCCGCTAAAGCTGTATAATGAGCCTTCTGCACTGTGAGCCACTGCTCGGCTGAGCATACGAGCAGGGAGGTCGTGTGGTTTTTCCATGCATAATTAAAGGGATAAAAGGGGATTTAGAGCAACAGTGTTACAATGAAGCATGCGGACAGAGGCTTCGCTTTTATTTAACTTGGAAATGCCAAACTGTTTTTGACTTGCAGAATAATCTTCCCTCTCATATATTTTTTTTTAATAAATGCTTTTTTCTTTCTTCTGTTCCTTGCTGGCCTGTCCCTGCTCCCCTCTGCCCCTCGAGCACAGAGTTGACTCTGAAGAGGGTTCACATTGATTCTCATTTCACACTGGGATGGCAGCTCTCAGGCCTGTGGCTGTTCAAGGTCTTTGCTGGAACAAGCAGGCATGAGCTGAGGTGCCTTTTCCTGCATGTTTCATGTTCTCTTTGTTTCTACCAAAGGGAACGGCTCCAGATGAAGAGAATGAAAAGGAAGGTGGGAAGAATGCTGGGAAGAATGCTCTTGTGATTTATCATTTTTCTATTGTTTAGAAAATCTGGGGCAAAGTGTTCTGACTACATGGATGGGTCTGAGACCACTTGGTCATTCCTGGTTTTTTTCTTGTTCCTGTATGCCTCTCTGCCCTGTTCTTTGCCAGGAGCAACCAAACTTCACAGCCCCTGAGATGCTGCTCTCAGTATGTCATGGGGACTTTGATAGCTGCCTGCTGCACAGCCAGGACAAGAATACTGTTTCCCACACTGCCCTTCATCAACTTGCTGTATCTGATCTGCTCCTCAGCCTGTGCTGTTGACAGGAGAAAATGGCTTTCCATTATCCTCCTCCTAAGAAATGGAAGAGCATATTTTTGTGCTGAAAGTTGTTCTCAACCTATGCAGGTCTAGGGTGGTGGTGGTGATAATTAACACGTCTTTTATTCACTCTTTATCATAGGCTAAATCTGCTGTGGGAGAGCTTCTCCAGCAGGTTTTGGTTTTAGCACAGCCCTTCTGAGCCTGAGTGAATCCCCCTGAGTCCCTATGAAAGGGAGGCAAGCTGGAGAGAGCTTCAGTGGTCTGGAGGATCTTGAGAAGGTTGGGGAAGGACAAACATAAACTCACCTGTAGTAGGATGCACCGGAAAACATGCTGCACCATGGTTTTGGTCTACCATGCAGCCTGAGTTCTGTTGCAGTGTAAATCAGACTGGCATCTCTCCCTTTGCTCCACAGCCACTCAAGAAACTGGGGATTGTTAAGGTGTAGAGGAGACTTATCAAAGGAGGGTTTATTGCAAAATAAACCATTGCAAATATGAAATATGTTCACTATGGTATTTCTGTTAGAAGCAGAGATGGTTTATGCTGCTGTACAAAAGTGTTGCACCAGGTAATTGAGGAAGATGAGCTCAATTTGACCTGGCTGCAAAATAAGGTGTTTGTTATGGTTTTGTTTGAGGGTTAAAGAGACTCAGACATTCAGACCAGCAAAGCAAAGGTTGAGAGGGGTTGCTGCTCCTCCTTGTACGTGTGGTAGAGGATAAATGTCCATGGTGGAGAACCATTCTTACAGGTCATGATCAAAACACTAAGTGGTGAGAGTGCCCAGTGGGAGTGGTGAGGTCTAAAAAACCAAACTGGTTTTAAGGTGAAATGTGATAATTTGGAGAGAGGAATTCCGTGGTGTTTCTGCCTGCAGGATACATGGATCACTAAATCAGGAGGTCCTTTCTGGTCTTTAATCCTTAATAACCTTTTTCTCTAGGACTGCAGAAAGTACTGCAGCAGCTCATGGCTTACTACCTGCATGAGTGCGTGTGTTCCTCAGAGCTCTCCTGCCCACTCCTCTCAGAGCTGCTTGTCACTGTGATGTACAGCCAGGAGCACATGTTGCTGCCACACTTAATCCTTGGAATGAATTCATTATTTTCCTTTAGATAAAGAAAACAAGAAAGAATTTGTGGCCACTGTATTCACCTTAATGGCACATGTCTGTCAGACATTTGTTGCTGGGTGGGAAGCGGGGCCCAGTGCGACATCCTGCACGATCACTGTAATGGAAACATCCATCTTGTCTCCCTCAATGCACACTCTCCATTTAGGAATTTCGAAAACACTTCTGTCAAATATCACTCTCTGCACAATCCTGTTAGTAGGGCTGATGAATGGAGTCTCAAATTAAGACCGATCCCTCTGATAACCACAGTGCTGTAGGAGAGTCATCTGCTCAGTCAGAGCTATTTATTATATTTGATTAGCTGGGATGGCAATCTTCACAACCCACTGTAAATTCTATTAGGGGCACTCTGAGGCCCAGAAATGCAAATTACACTTCCCTACACACATATGCATACATATCGCCTCTCAGCAAATGGGTAATTTCCTCACATTTATTTCCATGTTGTTTCAAGAGAGATGTTGATGCCTTCCCTTCGCCAGGAGGGAGAGAGAGGGATGAAGGGCACACTATTGGGTAGCGAGACAGCCCCATGTTCTCTTTGCTCTTCATTGTGAGACCCTGCATGGCAGCAGGTGCAGCAGATATGTTTTGTGGGTGCTGGGCTCTCTACCTCTGAGCTCCTATTAATCTGTGTCCTGCAGGCATTCCCATCCAAATGGGTGCTCAGGAGCAGAAGTCTCCCATAATGCTAGAGAGATTGGCCTCTTGTGAAGCTTTAAAGATGAGGCAGGCTCTTCACTCTGGTTTTTTTTGTTTCTCCATTATAATTTGATTCAGATGGGCCCCTGGTACCTCTACCTGGCTACATGACACGAGGTCAGGTTGGAAGCTCAGGGCTGGCTCTCTTCTGGCACAGCAATGGCAGTAGGAGCAGGATAGGATAGGATTGCTACACAGCTCCATTAATAATTATTGATCAGGTGCTCCGAGACCTGTGTATAAAAGACACATTTTAATCAGACTGTTTTGGATAATGTTAGTGACTGAGGTACCTTTGACTCCATTGCAGTCAGCATTAGGTGCATGCTTTCAGGGAAGAAAGATGTCTGTCCTGTAGGCTTCTCACAGAACACCACATCCAGAAGTTTCATTTATTTGTGCTGATTAACTCTGCCTAGAACTGGAGAGGTTTATTATGAGCAAACAAAACAAAGATTATTTGTGAGCTAACAAGCAGCACTTCTAGTGGTTTGCTTTCTTCTCCTTGTCGTATTTTAAGAATCATTTTCATAATGGCTCATTAACTTCTGCATTACGTAGTCATTTACTAATATGTGCTATATAATAGTGTACTACCCATTGATCTAAGGATTAGGATCATCATAACAGGTTATTCTGCGATTAATAGGTTTTTAATAAACCCTTTTTAAAGGGTGACTAAACCTCTTAAAAAATAACACTGACATAAAATCTGAGCTTTATCTTTTTCCCACCTTTAGTTCTTGTACCTGTTCAATAGGATGCTTACAACATATGTGTCCCTTTGATGCACTTCCCATTGTATGTGTTTCCCTAGGATTTTCGTTGAGGCGAGCTAGTGCAATGATGCATGGCTGAAAGAAAATCCTTATAGAGCTGGAGGTACCTGGCAGTGTATTTGAATCTCCTTAAGCAGTTAAAAAAAATAATTCCCAACGCGGTGAATGAAAATCTTATCTGGGCATGATAAGGATCCCTTGGTCCCTGTAATATAATGTAGTTTGTTTCTTCCAGCTTCACAAATGCTTTTGTTATCTTTGCTTTGATTTTTTTTTTCTCCTCTCTGTATTGCTTTGATTTTTTTTTCCTTCCCTTTTCTCTTTCATCATTGTTGCTTGTAAATCCTTCCCCTGGTAGAGATTAGAGTAGGAATGAGTGATAGATGCTGTCAGTAACAGGAGCTAATTTTACCCCTGATAATGGCTCTGTGGTTTATACAGACTTCACTCTGCCGATGCAGACACGTACCTTGGGGCCCGTCCTGACTGTGCCCTGCTCAGAGCTGCACCACGCTTGGCAATGGGCGTCTGAGCTGCTGGGGAGGATGTGCTCTGTGCTGGCAAACCCTTGTCCTGAGAAGAGCCTCTGTGAATCCTTCTCACCAGTGAGGAATTGCCTCCAAGCACTCAGCTAAAGCAAGAGCAATTTTTGACTTTTCCATGAAGAGTGTTTTGCCTTCTACAGAAGTGTGTGCATGTGGTCGGGGTGAGAGGGGGTTCAGACCCTGTGTCTGAGGGGAGGATTTCTCTAGTGCCCACACAGTGCTATGGCTCCCAGCCCAGCAGGGAGAACTGTGGCTATTGTATGTGGGACCATGGCAATGGCACTGGAAGGCTCCTGTAGTAACACCACCAAACATTGCTCTGAGTGGTGCCACACACCGCTGTGGCCTCGTTTCAGAGTTAGGACCTGTACATTGCTAGCATGGTATGATGCCAGGTCTCACTGGGAGCCACTGTTCATAAACACTGAGGACTAGGAGTGCTGGGGCACTGCTGATCCCAGCCCCATCTGCCCACCAGAGTGATCCAGTGCTGTAGGGATGAACTCCTCCTTGCTGCTGCTATGTGCTCATCTTATGGTACTGAAAGGGAGGGGAGTACCAGGCCATGGATGATAGGAGATGCCATAGCGCCCATGGGAGGAGGGACTAGAGCTAGGAAGGAAGAAGGCTGCAGTGGTCCTCAGCTTTGCTTTCAGTTATACACTGAGGGAAGAAGCACTGCTGGACTGGCTCGTCCACTCCTTTCTGGTCATGCCCCGCCTGGAGGAAGGTGTTGAATTTGGACCTGCTCTTTCCCCACATCAAATTGACACTTGACAGTTGATTTTTCCTGGTGTTCTTACAAGGATCAGAGCTCTGGAAGGAGATTTGCACAGCAGATGAAAGATGGCTGAAAGGATGTTAGAAGTCTGAAGTCTTGAAGTGCAGCTGCCACAGCCAGACTCCAATGGTCATTTGAAATTGCAGCTATAGTTTCCATGAGGAATTTTCGCTCCTCTGGACAATACTGCTGAGTTTGATTACTGTGGGTCATGTTCTAACTCCAAAAGGGTTGCAGTGATCTTGATTAACTGCTTGGGTTTGGATAAAAACTGAATGAAATATTCCCTCCTATTTATTTTCTTGGCTACCCTTGTTTACTGTGTGTATTTTTTTTCAGGTAGTTTTACATGGTCTTGGTGTGCGCGTGTGTGAGCACATGGTACTCTCCCTCACCATCTTTATTTGGTGTGACACCGTCGCATCAAGCCTCTGCATTCATGTTACAAACTACAGAAGGGACAAATAATTTTTTAAAGCCACTATTTAGAGTTCACAATGTTTTTTCAGTCACCATTAGTGCTTCTAGTACTTTATCTACTGTCATTTGATTCCATTTGGCAACTGGCTTCCCTCAGCTTGTCTTCCTTACAAATGAAATAGTCCTGAGGTAGCTTTAGTACACAACTTGTTTTACTTCAGTCCTTATTAATAACTTTAGATGTCATGTGTCCCCTCCCTCTTTAGTTAAAGCAATAATTCAGGGAGATTCTAGGGTATGAGGTGATGAGGTCTCTTTTGTTTTGCTCCTACCTCGGTGGCTTTTCATCTTAAAATACTTGATTTTTATTCCCTAGGCCTGTCATTTTCTCCCTAGGTATTTCCCCTGCACCAGTGCTGCCAGCTCACATCTCATCTCCTCTTAACAGGTGATATTCTATTACCTGAAGCAGTGACTGAATGGATCCAGTAAGGCAGCTCACTGTGGTGCTGTCCCCTCTTGGCTACTGATGAAGCAGAGCCAGGACATCCCTATATTTTCAAATATTTTAGGGGTAGCAAGGTTTATTCTCCATGAAGCTGTTGTTGGTTAGAGAGGTGGAGGAAGGATAATGGTAAAAAACTGTGACACAGCTGTTCCAGCCCTGTTCCAATATGGGCTGGGAGCAGCTGATGGCCTCTGATTGCTGGTGATTTTCTTAATTATGGTTGGAGAGAAACAGGGTCTGGATAGAGAGCAGATGACATCTGTAAGGCCAAGTCTTCTGCTGCTTGCAGAGTCTGTGGGAAGGAGAGCTCCCCTATGAAATAGTTGGTGCCTATTGGGAGTGTTTGGGTGCTAATTCAGTGTGTCTTTGTTGCCTTTTGATGAGGTAATGGTAATCTGTGTAATTACAGGGTAGCTTCTCATTAATAACTGCTTCAGTCATTTCTCCCTCCTGCCTTCCCCACCGATTTCTTTTCTTCTGCATCTCAAAATGATATGGGATCATAAGTATTTATTTTGTCTAATGGAAATATATACAGTGGTATGCAAGTTAGTTACAGGACCTGAATGCTCTAACGGGTTGGTCACTCACCTCTGGAGTCATCATTCACCCCTGGAATGTGGAGTCAAATGAAAAGTGTAGGTGTGTGAGAGGAGCTGCAGGTATTTTCCAAGCTACTGATCTTATCAATTGCTCCTTGAGCAGACTCCTCACCCCTATGGAGCACCATCAAACACAAGTGGGTTTGTGCACCGTTTGGTCTTGACTGTTGTTGCTTTGGACCCAAACTTAGAATCATAGAATCATTTAGGTTGAAAAAGACCTATAGGATCACGAATTCCAGCTGTTAACCCAGCATTGCCAAGTCTTTTATTAAGAGAAACACAAATTTTGGCCCCTTTGGCTATGCAGACTCTTGCTTTCTTTGTAATGTTCTGTCCTTCATATCCTTTTTTTTTCACAATATCTTTGCATTTTCAATCATATCTTCACAGTAAGCTGAAAAGGAAATCAAGAATCTGCCAAAACATTAATCATGTCTTTTCTTTTCAAAATAGCATTAGAATTCAGGCCTGTTTTAGGCCTGTGTATCAAAACTATGCAACCCAGAGCTGGGAAATTGAAAAGTCCTGTGAACATTGGTTTGAATTTTTAACCAAATTCCTGTCAGCTGCATTTCTTCTTTTTGTATGTTTTCCTTCTATTAATATTCTAGTGAATGTGTTTACAAGAAACAATGAATTTTAAACAAAGCGTGGAGGACTTTTCCTGAGAATGAATTTCAAGCCATATATGTGAATATTCTTGCTGGGCTCTGAGAGAAACTGCCCTTTGCAGAACAGAGACATGACATTGTTTCTTACACTCAAAATCAACCAGAATATCCTGTATTTTGAATGCATCCAACAAACAGCTTAGGACAAGACAAGCATCTCTTCTTTGTTTTACATCAGTAAAACATTAAGAAAAATGGGGACAGAATTAGTTGAATTGCTTATGGGGAAGAGATTTTAATCTAAATCAATTTGTGTGAAAAAAACTCTCAATATCCTGACAGATTCTGAAAGGGTTTTCTGTTTCAGGAGGAAATGGTAGGTTGTCTTTCTCAAGGAATGTCTGGCCTGTATTTTCGATCACCTGGGTCACTTATAAAATGAGAAGCATGTTGTCTTCAGAGGTGTTCTGCATCTGCAACTCCTTCTGGAGTTAGTGCGAATCAGGCTGGTGGCACAGACTCTGCTGTCATCTTTTTTTGCTTTCTGGTCGTCTTCTGGTGAGCTCGGGAGAGTGTGGTTAGATTTTTCTACTTGGTTTTCATTTCCTTTCTACAGAGGAAGAGTTTGTGGGTTCTACATCCTGTCTCTTCACCACAGGTTTGTAACAGATTGGTTTGGGGAGCCAGCATCCCCAAAGCAGGACTGAGAGCCTGAGGCTGCTGTGATAGTCCTGGCTCAGGGGTGTTTCAACCATCACCTTGCTTAATTTCCAAACATCTCTGAAGGTAATGATGTCTTCCCTTAAGGCAGAAGATGTCTGAAAGGATCAGAGGTGAGACTTGTTAGGGAAGAAGAGCTGCTAAAAACCATCTCCTTCAGCAGGAGAGCTGAGGTCACTTGCTGGGAGGCAGGTCAGTGGGATGTCATTCCCCACAGCTCCGTGCCCTCTGCCTGAACTAGAGACAAAAATAAGATGCCTTTAGCAGGACCATGATCTTCATGAGTAGAAGCCCACATAGACCCAGCCCATGGGATCCAGGGTGAAAGGGTGAGGAGAAGCAATTATGTCCTGACAAAATGACAAGTTGGAGCAGGCAGAGATGGAATAACTCAGTCCCAGTATCTCAGTGTATGAATTCACACTAGGACTTTCAGGCCACTCAGGTTTCCTTTAGGGACCATTTGTGCCATGGCCCTTGGAGGTAGTATCCTGAGGTTGCGTGATGGTTCATGTCTTCCATGCAAGAGGCTATGGGTGAACAGTCTGGGTACTTCCCTGGAGTCTTCTGAGGGTCTCTGGGCTGCAGGAGGTGCAGGTTTTACCTCTTCTTCCCTTTGCTTTCCCAGTCTGCTGTTGACTTTTCAAAAGCAGGCACTTCTGATAAGGAGTGAGGGAAAGTTGTGTGGGATGAGACCTTTCTTCTGCTTGAGGGATGAGCTGCTGTGAATCTGTACAAAACCAACTCTTTCTGGCTCCTGTGGGTGGATTTGGGCAACCCCAGTTCCTTCCTGCAGTAACCCTAGCCTGCCTCCTATTGAATCAGTCAGAACCAAATGCTTCATCCCCCCTCCTACTGCAAGCAGGGGCAACCTGTGCTAATGTGATGAACATTCCATGCTGCTGCTCTGTTGCTGCTCCGTTCTATTTGCTGGAAGTCTCGCTGCTTTGAAGGCAGCCATTGTGTTATCGTGTCAGAAGGTAATTAAATAGACCCCAATTCTTTTAATTACTGCTGGCTCCTCGGTACATGCCTGCACACAAGGGTGAAGTGAAGGGTATGGAAATAATTGCTGACAGATCACAGCTGGAAATCCATGGCACCTTGGATAAATATTGAAGCGAAGGCACTGTGTTGCAGCCCGGGCAGCTTGGCTCTACAATTACTGTGAAATCTGTCTAAAGAGATTGGGGCATGGAATTGGAAAACACGGCAGGCTCTCTTCTCCAGGGAGCAGGATGCAACATGGGGCTGGGTGATTACGATCAGAGGCATACCTAATGCACGGAATGGCTTTTGTTGTTTTTGACAGGAAACTTCAGGCAGACGCGAGGTGAAATAAGCAGATTAGTGCGATGCCACTTGTTAGACAGGGGGAGCAAGGTGAAGGAATGTGGAGACCTTGCAGCTTATTAGAGATACAGGTCACTGGTACATCCCTTGTCATTGTTGTGCTGGTGGGGCTCTTATGCTGAGGAGGTGGATAAGTCCTTGTTTGGATGTCATGGTGCCTTCTCTGTCTGGAGATTGTAGCTGGACAGAGACAGAAAGTGACACCAGATTCTCCCATGTTCTGTCCTTCATGCCAAGTCATATGAGCTGATATGAGCATTTTTGGCTTGTGCCTGTGCAGCTCTTTCTCACATAAGGTGAAAATATTGCTGCCACTGAAGTTGTTGGAAGTTTTCCTCTTGAAAGTCAGGGAAGGGGTGGTTCTTTGACAGTGCAGCTCCTGGTGAGGTGGTCAAAGGTGTTAGATTACAGAGAAGTGAGTTGAGTTTTGTGGACAAGGCACAAATGCTCCTGAAATGTCTTGCTGCAGACAACATGGTGTTTTGCTTCTTGTTCCCTTATGTTTATGCTGCAGTTTTTAGAAATTAATCAGCTTTTGGTATCTAAGTGCATTGCTGTTGCAGGGCTGGTGCAGATGAGGCAGGCAGACAGCAAAGCCATAGCTAGAATGAATGTTTCAATGATATGACCAAAAGCATCTTTCTGGGGAGGTTGTTTTAGAGCCAATTCTGCTTTATTGCCTTTCCCTTTATCTGTCATTCTTGTTCTGTAAAGGTCTTCTAATGCCTCATGGGGTTAATAAACAGAAGTGGAGGCAGGAGACTTAATTTTGAGTCCTGTGCAATTTATGGGCTGGAGAAGCTAGTGATTGCCAGGCATCCAGAAGGCAGCACAGCAAATGGTACCAACAGAGGGCTGCATGAAGCTCGTCTGCTCTGCTGTGCTTAGTGGCACTAGCCACAGAGGAGTCTGAAGACATGTCTGCTGTGGTTAGAGAAGTAAATAGATAGGAAAGATTGGAGACTGTTTTTCCCCCACCTACTTGTTGTGTGGCATAAAGGATCAGGCCCTGATAAACCCCCTTTAAGCTGTTACCCTCTGCAGTGAAGCAGTTTCCTCCTTTGGAAGATGAAAAAGCCTATTTTGAGCTCTAGGGCTCATGGGGTTAATCTAGGACAGTGTCTGAGAGCCAATGGTGCTTGAATGAGCAATGAGGGCAGGCATAGGTCCTGAGCCTGCAGAGTGGCGTTACTTGCACTGCCCAAACCCAAGTGGCCAAGGTCAGGGGCAGGAAACAGCTCAAACTCTCACCTCTGGGCTGGTACCAAAGTACCTGCCCTGGACAGGTGGTACCAGCCTGACTACCCATGGATAGAGCTGCTGGTGTTTATGGATTGTGCTGGCAAATGCAGGGCTCTTCTCTCTTGGTCTGCTCCAACTGTTTCACGGGAGATGCTTTCCTTCCCTATTTTCCAATGCTGCAGTTGCAGTTTCTTTTATTCTTCTGGGATTGATATTATTCATGTTCTCAGAATCCATTTCCGGGCAAAGCATATGGGGCATTTATGCAGGAAATTGTTCCATTTTTTGGACGTGTTTTTTATTATGTTGATTGCATTCTCTTCAGTATTGTTTGCTTGTGGCTACTGAAAGGTAGCACCTTTGCCTAAGAGGAACATATCAAGGACAGAGTTGTCTAATTCCCGTGGGAAGTCAGCTTGATATTGTGCCTTGGAATCCTGCTAATCTTGATGATCTCTCTGGGTTTAACCTGATCTGATCAGATTAGGGCTGCTGCAGTTCACTGATGCTTTGAGCATAACAGGAGCCTCCCTCACAAACTATCCCTGCTTTTTGAACCTGCACCTGTGCTTGCATAGTCCCTGATGGGCCTGCTATCTCTGTGAAAGTTTTCCTTTCTTCAGGGAATCTTCTGGGATCAGGGTGAAGAATTCTGAAGCCAAAAAGAGTCATGAAAGCAGAACCTATTTCTCTCTCCTAAGGAAGGCCACATTTTCTTAAATAAATCCCTTTTTGAAGCTTCTGATTCAAATCAGTTGGAATTACACCAGTAGCTATGGCAAGAGAAGAAATCCTCCATTTTTCTCCTTTTTTTCACCAGACCCCTCCCTGGTTTTCACTCTGAAGGAAACGGCCTGATTCATGAGAACCTTCCAGACCTCTGGTCACAGCCTACAGGTGACCCCGAATACTGTATTGGCAGCACTGAAAGTAGAGTGTCATAGAGAATTCCGTGGTAAGGAAGTAGCATGGAGAAACAGGAAATAGCTTTAGTCTGGCCTGACCCCTCACCCTCTGTCTAGTTTTCATGAGTATTATTTACCACTGCAAAATATTACATGCTTAAGGTATAAGCTGATTTTAAATCAAGGCAATTCCATGGCCATCTGTGGAACTACATCAATTTACACACTCTAGTGATCTCAGCCAGTGCTTATATATCTTCTTAGGTTCCATAAAAAATGATTTTTTCAGAAGCTGACTTGTTAGCTAAAGAAGCAGCAATGATCTTTTAACAACACTATTATGCTGTTCAATATAGCATTTTTATTGATCAATGTCCTTAACGTGACAGAAGGATGGCTCCATTTTTTCATCATTTCTGTATCTAGCCTGGCTGGCTAAGCGCTTTAGTGTATGGCAAACACCCTGGCTTACCAGAACATGTTTTTGTGCTATAGGCTGGTCTTTTGCCCATGACCATTAGATCAAGGGTAGAGTTTTCCAGTTATGACAGCATTTGTGTGTGAGTAGCACACAGGTAAAAGAAGCCATGGTGTGACAACTCACCCTTCATGGAAAGGAGGAGCTTCTTTCCATTTCGGGTTGGGTTGTCACACATGGTAACTCTCTTGCAACTGCAGACGCAGATGAAGAGTGAATCAGCATGGTTCAGAGAAAAACATTTGCAATAATATCCCCTTGTCTTAGCAGTGAAAGAGAAAAGTGTTTGGGATAAGTAAAGAAAGTAAAAGTTGATCATTTTGGGCTGCCATTTTGGAGATGTTCAGTTTTCAGCAGAAGGATTGTTTGTCCTGTCTGGGCCTCCATCTACACCAGCTAAATGAGTTTAATAATGGCTTCAGTAAGGTTCTCATGACACTATGATGTTTTCAAAGAGCTTTGAGGTCTTCATATGAACACACAGCATGGGAATAAAGTGCTACTGCTTTATGCCTGCTAAGCCACTTCTGTATCTGGCTCCAAGGACTCTCAATTATTTCGAGATGCTGAGAGGGGAGTGTGTTCTGGTTCACTGCATTGCATGTGGGCATCAAATATCCTCTTGTGTCAGGGCAAGAGGTTGTAGACAGCAAATATCTCTGAAAGGCATTACTGGCTATCCTCTCCAGGAACAAATCTCAGGGAAGCAGGTCTGTGCTTTGGGTTAGAGGCTGTGATTAGAGTGTAATGAGGCCTTCCACACTAGCAATGCAGTGGGGTGATGCTGAATTTAATGGATTCCTTGGGATCTTTGCATATCTTGCAACACTGGCAGACTCCATCTATTTTTTTTCTCTTTCTTCTAATCTTGTTTTTCTTTCTCTCCTCTCAAACTTTCATCTCTCTTCAGGGCAAGTGTTACCTGATGCTGAAAGTGCCAGCTAATACTCCGAAGTGTGCGTCTTCTTCTAGTAGCTCTGCTGTAATGCAGAGGAACATTTGCCTGCAGGTTGGGTGGTAATGTGCAGACCCATTAAGACTTGTCTATTAGTTCATGACAGCACTTTAAGCAGTTTCTTCATACAGAAAAGGTATACTGAGTGCTGGAGGGACTGAGGCAAAAACAGTGAACCCAAATGTTACAGATAGCTTTCAGAAAGTCTTATATCTGTAAGAGTCCTTCATGGTCTCCTTGCCTCTGGCAGCAGAGCTGAGATTCTCATTCCTGTGCCACCTGCTGACAGATGCAAATGGGAACTCTGTAGAAATAGCCTGGGGAATGGTAATTTTATATTTCTGCTCCAGATCTTGCAGAAAAGCTCTTGGATTGCGATCAGAGATTAGTTACCCTTATCTTTCATCTGTCCTTAGTGCATTAACAAATCTGAGTCTTGGTCTGACCAACCTTGTTTATAAACTACAGAAGTGGCACTGCTCTGTAGATCAGCTGCTGGGACAGCCACAAGGATCCAGATGAAGATGATCTGCTGAGAATATGATTATTTTTCTTGGTGCCACAGATATGATCTGAGCCACTTCAGAGGGATGCTGTTCAATTCTGTCTTCTTCCACCCAGCACTCTTGGATACATGTAGAGATGGGATTTACTTTGAAGCTGTGATCTGAGAGTTGTTAGAGAACCTCTGTTACAGCTTGTAGTCTGGATAAATCAAATGTCCCTACTGGACAGGCAAACAAAGCAGGAGTGAGTAAAGTGACAGACCTACCCCGATCTGCCTGGAGCCAGGCCTGTGTCCTGTGGTGTGGGAGTGTCACCTGACACTTGGTACTGATAGTGAGGAGAGGTGTCTGTGGTCCTATGATAAATCCAAACCTGTGTCTTCTGGGTTATTTGATTTGCCATAAAGTCAGGAGCCCCTCTGAAGCCAGAAACTGTCCAGAGTATGCAAATGGATGGCAAAAGGCTTGCAAAGTGGAGACAGTTTCTAGACAAAGGCAGCATGCAGTAATCCCTGGAGAGTGAATGGAAAAACAGATTACGTTTGTTCTCAAATCTGTTCAATAATGGAGCAGCAGGCAGCTGCTGGCCTGCGTCCCCCGGGTCCCTTGCAGGAGCAGACAGCCACTACATTATTAATTGTCTGCCGCTGGCAGTCCACCAGGATGCAGCATGGCTTTGGGAGAGTAGCCTGGTGCTTTGAGAAGCAGCCCCTTCTTCCTGCCTCTAGAGTTCCTTTTATAAAAGTGTCTTTTCCTCTGGAAACTCTTCTTCATAGTGTGGTGTCCATGTGGCAGTGGGCACAAGCACTTGTAGCCTCAAGGCAAGGAGTTTGCTCAGTATTCTTGATTTACTGTGATACTGTAGCATCTCTCCTGCTCTGCCTCACAGTGCCACAGCTAAAAGTGAAAAGCAGTCCTTGCCTCCAGAGAGCAACTGGACAAAGCAAAGACTGTAGCCTCATCCTGTGAGGGGAAAACCGAGGCACAATAACACTGTCACATGGATACAAAGACCATGGAAGTGCAATACACATCTTCTCACAGTGTTTCTTTTTGTTAGAGCTTATCCTGGTCACTGAGAGGAAGTCTGAAGATGGAGGTGGTCACTGTCTCAGTTTGTTCTTTAGCAGCGATGCACCAAGTCCCATTTTTTCACTGTTCCAGTTTTAAACTGGAAAGCATTTCCCTGCTTATTGCTCCAGGCCTCTGGCAGCCAATGGTTGGCCTAAAGAGCTCATTTTTGGCCAGAGTTTTCTCTCTTTTCACCAAAGTTTTCTGCTCTGTCTTTTGTTCCCATGCCCAATGTTTAGTAGATCACTTTGGCTGCACAGGAAATTCTTGGTCTGACCTGCAATGTGATTGTGTCTTGGGGGAAGGACAATTTATTTCAAATCTCCAGTCTGTAATGAACTTTAATTGCTTTATCTGTTTTTCTTGAAACAATCATTGCTGATCTTCCAACCAAGGGGTGTGCCTCGGCCTCTGTCCTGACCTTCATGGGAGCACTCGTTTCAACCAAGTATGAAAGTCACATAGTGGAGTCTGTAACCCCAATATGAGTTTAATCATGGAATTAAAGTTCAAAATGCACTTTTGGAGACATTTGCATTGTGCCTCCAAACAAAGAAAAAGTTTCACTAGGAGAAGTCTAAATAGAACAATGAAAAATAGCTGTACAAACTGGGAGTGTTCTTTGGCTTTTTCTCTTCTTGTATTCCTTTTTTGCTTATGCACAGCCCCTGAGCTGATAACAGTGGTATATTTGTGTGAGGAATTCTTAATTTCTTTTCTGCAAAATTTGACCTGCCAATGCTGCTTTCTTTTATTTTTTTTCTTTTCCTTGCACTTTTTCAATATAACATCGCCTCACAGTGGCTTGCTTGATAATTTTTTGAAACAGTGGAAGATGCCTTCTGCAAAAGTTGGCCTTCTTTCAAGAAACTACCTTGTTCTGGTTTTTGTTCGTTGTTTGTGGGATTTTTTTTTGAAGGGAAGCCAACAAAAGAAGTTGTCTTTTCCTCTAGCACTTGGTGTAATTGGAATGTTTCTATGCTTATTGTGGGATGTGGATTGCCTTGGATTGCAACTATACCTGCATGTGTTTTTGAGTGCTTCTTACCTAAGCAGTAGCTCTTGTTTAGAAAGCTTTAGTGACAGGCACCCATGGATTTTTTCCAACTGAAAAAAATTAGTTTTCTTCTCCTGCCTTTTTAAATTGAGAACGTTTTCCCTCTGGACAGGGATTTTCCTTCACTGTTGTGCTCCTTTCTCATCATGAAGTGACAAAATATATCCTACTGCATGTACCAGAACTGCAGCCAGAGAGGAATTTGTTGGGAGTGGGTATCCGTGGAGGAAGGATTACTGCAAAGAAAGGTGGTGGAAACTAAGTTATTGGTGCCACCCCTGACAGACTCAGTGGGGCAGCATTTTCTCATCTACAGTGTCTCAGGATAAAAGACAAGATGCAGGACACATCCCATCAGAATATGACAGTTAGGCCAATATCCATGTGGCCTTACACACCAACAGGAGGTGTCGTGGCAAGCTCTTAAGAAAATCACATAGGTTTCTCCCTACTTTAGACTTTGAGAATCTGGGAGTTACTAAACAAGATTTTATCTGCCTTTTATTTTTGTAAGCAGCTATGTTTCCCCTGTTGCCTTGTTTTTTCCCTTCCTTCTCCAGTCTGCCCTCAGTCTTTTGTGTTTGAAGCTTCCCTGCAATGGAGGGAGAGGCAAAGTCAGGCTCTTTTCATTGGAAGGGGGAAAGAAGATCACTGACACTGTAAGGATGCTTGTGTGCTTGAAAGGGATGTGCAAACTCACGAACATCCCTGGACCTGAGAACTGGGTGATCCATAGTCCTTTTTATTCTTTACTGGAAGGGTGTAGAAATCAGAAATATAAGTCATAGCAGTTATACCCACTGAACAAAAATAACCTTCTGTTCTGATAAACAATACATTAATGATACGATAAGAAAGCAAGGGACATTTTCAGCTCCGTATCCACCCTAGACTGATTACTGGGCCCAAGCAGGGATTTATGAGCAAAAGAGATTTTTATGTGGCTCCCAGTTAATCTGGTGATGAGGAAGGGAAGAGGGAGGCAGCTCAAATGCTCAGCTTTCTGCTGTGCACCTCCAGGGAGAAACATTTAAATGGAGATGTGAGGACTTGCCTTGCTTCACAAAGAAATCGTCTCTTTTATGTGTATCTTGCCTGTGTTGATATTTGAAAGCTATTTTGGGCCACAACAGCAAATTTAATCCACAGTTTGTTCTCTCTCTAAAGTACTGTACCGTAAAAACTCAGATCAATTTTGACAGCTCCAACTATTTAGATTGGAGAGAAAAGCCAAACAATGAATCACTCTGAATATTTACAGTTGAATTCATCCCAGGATACCTGTACCCACCTCACTGAAATGAAAGAAGTATTATCTGAGATATGAGCAAAGGCTTAGAGGCTCCCAGCTATTTTCCCACCTTATGTGAAGCTGTGTAGCTGCAACACCAGGGCTGGGACGTGAGGAGCAATCCAGGGCTAATGTTGTAGAGGGGTTAATGAGTTTAGAGTGGTCCGTGCACTCCCTTTGGGAAGCCTGGGGACTTAATGCTACACTTGCTCTGCTGAGAGTCAAAGCACTTGAACCAGTGTAAATACAGCTTTCTCACCTTCTTGGAGCTGGTTGAGAATGTGAGAAAGATGTGTTCACAAATAATTATACAGTGGTCAATTTTCAACACTCCACAGGAAAAAAAAAAGTCACAACAAAACAAAAGCCCTCACAGTAAGTTATTGAATGAATTCCCTTGATATCTTATCATGTTATACCCTACGGCCATAATTTCATATGCAGGAATCAGTGTACAATTCTCAGCTCCATTCCCTTCCTCCTGTGGTCTTTACCTGAGATGCTCCATTTCCTTCCTGTCTCAGCTGGAAAATCTCTTTCTGCCTGTTGCTCATGATCACTGCATCTTCTCCATTAAATTGATGGCAATTGAAAGTCCTTTGCAGCTTTTATAGGCTTCATAATACTTGCTCACAGGGAACTCAACAGTCTATATTGGCTATCACTGTCATCCTCTGAAATATTGGTGTCATTCACATATGTAATGTCCCTGATCCCAAAGGATCTGCAACCGCTGTGCTAACTACAAATAAGTGCAGGGATTGCTTTGCTGTTAAAGTGCATCCCAAATATAGAGAAGCTGCTGCATGGTTGAGTTAGCAGAAAACAACCTTTTGCTTGTTTCTTGGGAGAGATGACCAGTTTTGGTCAGAGACAGGAGAAACAACTCCTTTTACAGGCTTTCAATTCTTAATGCACACTGTGAGCAGGTACAGAGATTGGCATTCAGAAGAAACGAGGGTGTGTATAGAGCTCTTGACCTCATTTTTTCCCTCTCCTTTTTAACTCCATTGATCGCTATCACTCTCCTAGGCAGGAGGCAGGCCTGGGGACCAGGACAATTCAGTCCAACAGGCAGATCTACACAGCTGGCTCAGCTCCATGTGCCCATGCATTAGCTGCAGCCCTGATTCCCAAGACTGAGATTTGCAAAACATTTATTTCTCCTTGAGTCACCTTCAAGCCTCATCTAGGAAAGGATGCAAGTGATGCTTCCTGGACCAATGTGTGGAGAAAAGACAGAGCTCTTCCATTGGCATTTGCAGGATTGCTTGTCCAGAGTTCAGCCCACAGTAGAAAAACTACAGCAGCCTGATGAGTGATAACTATGAGCAGAAGAGGGTTTCCCTGCAAGGCCCATCTGCATTCCCTGCAAGAATCCCTCTGCAGAGGGAAGAGGAGGCCATCATCCCAGTGTTGATACTCTCATCATGCTAACTTCCATTGTCTACAGCACTCTGCTAGGAGGTTGCAGAGCCCCTCTTGCCTCTGGCAAGGCAGAAAGCACCTGCTTCCACTGCCTGTGTAAGAGCCATTTGTTTCTCTGGCAACAACCTGTTCTGGCAGTAAGGTACAGCCAGGCGTGCATGTGTGAATCTCATCTGCTGCCTGTAGCACTGGCTGATGGGATTGCTGGAGCTTGGCTTTGGCATGATTTTGTTCAATCACCAAATGAAAGCAGGATATGGTCATGTGCTGATTTTGGCCAGGCTGTCAGGGCTGTGTCTGGGGTGTTGTACCCCTGACTTGCTGTCTGAATTGCTTCCCCTCCTCATTTTTCTGCTCCTGTTTCCCCTCCAAACCTGTCCCTATGTGAGCCAGTACAGTGCATCAATGCAGTGTCTCACACCGTGGTCCTCTGAGGTCCCTGATACCTGAATGCTATTTAGCTCTGGCTTAAAGCAGTCATATGAGATCTTTCAAACTTGTCTCCTGTGTGACTGGAGACACATCTGGCCCAAAAGCAGAGATTATATTGGTTAAACTGTGTAGAGACAGACTGTAAGGCAAACATTAGTAGCAAAGCTCCTGACATGCTTTTCCCTTAATCCAGTGCCTGCCTAAAAATGCAATGGATAGAACAGGCAGGACAAGGGAGAGTGGGGGCACTGTGAGGGAGAGTGAGAGTGGCTGGTCAGAAGGAAGCAAAAGTGTGGGGGACAATCCCTGAAAGCATGGGTGAATTACTGCTCTCTTATTCTGTACCGTTTATGTGGGAAGAGGGACTTGTTCAACTTTTTGGTGTCGGTGGTTTATAGGAGTTCAAGTCTCACCTCTGCACTAAAGTGCCAAAAGGGGAGACATATACACGTTACCAGGAAATCATTGAAAGTGCCAATAAAGGTCTTGTTGCTCCCACATTGTGGAGGTGGATGTGAGTGGAAGCATCAGTATGCTGTGGGTTGAATCAGGGCTGAAGGTGTTTGTATGGGAAATGGGCCAAGGCAGGGGCACAAGTCTCATGAATAAATGGGAGCAGAGTGTAATCCCACTCTGCAGGCAGAGGGTCTGTGATGATGCTTCGGCCAGCTGGGAGATGTCTGGAGGATCAGGCTTGTTGGTACCCATATTGGGGGTATTGGTGGTGGATGTTGCACAAGTGAATCCCTCCCTGGGGAGGGAGTGCCTCATACCAACCACCATGCCACTGATAGCTGTATGGAGGCAGTGAAAGATCCAGGCTGTTTCCTCTGTTCCTCTTCTTCTTCATGCTTGGAGCATCCCTGCTCCTTCATATTGGATTGGGATGGTGGTGAGAGTTTCTTGTCTGCCACAGCTTCAGCAAAGATAACAAGTGAGCCTGGGACTTGGTGGCAGAAGCTTGTCTCCTTTTGCCTTTCCACTTGACCCGCTGCTGTGTGCGTGGGCATCCCGTGTGGTTCCATGCTGCCTCCCAAGGGCAGCTGGAGAGAGGCTACGAAGCAACAGACCTATCACTGTCCCTGAGAGCTTTCCAGCCAGCACTGAAATGTGCATGAGCCATCAGCAAATGGCTAATTGCCCAGAGCAGGAGCAGAGCTGGGAACAGACTTGTGCATGGATGTCTCCATGTAGCTGTTACTTGCAGGGCGGCACAGCTCACTCATCAGCTCAGTGAGACAGGCAACTACTCTAGGCATGGCTGAGGCTGGATATGATGAAATTCAAGGGTGGTGCTTGTTGATGCTGGCCTTGCATCCAGGGAAGAGCCTTGCTGTGTGGAGAGTAAACAAAGTGCTTAATTTACAGCCATTGATTTATTGTGCTGTTTGCTGAAATGATATTACAGTTGGCTGCAAACTGTTTTTCATCCTCTGATAGTGAGCTCCCATCATATCAGTGTTGCAGAAGCTATTGCTGCCCACTGAGAGCAATGCCAGCGGGAGCCTGAGAAATGCCAGCTGCAACTGAAAGGGAGGGAACACAGCCTCAGCTGGCACATGCCAGGGTAGCACTGCACCACTCAGCATTTGCCTAGGCCTGGTTTTTTGCAGTGGAGGGATCTGGTTCATTTTGTGTATGGTGAGAAGTCCTTTGCACTAGCAGCACGACACACTTGAAGGTTGTGTACTGAGAAAATTGAGTGTAGCTCCTTTTTGATGATGGGTATTGAAGGAAAATAATTGTCCTAGATGCAAAGAAATCTGGAGGAAGAGGCATTTGCATTTCTTTTGTGTGATAGTATGGAGGGTTTTGTTCAGGGGAAATTCTCTTTGTAAGGTTCATAGAGGGACCTGCTTTGTCCATGTCTGTTCCTTGTTCTGCCCGCTCTGTATTTCCATTTCAGCCTGTACATCTTTGAGGGAAGTACTCCATGGACAGCACGTTTTGTTTCTAGTGCCCTCATCACTTTGGAACCCTAAACGTCTTGGACACAAATTAAATAACCAAAAAACTAACCCACTGTGTGTGTCTAGTGATCAAAGGGAGCTCACAGCCTAACAGCATTTAAAACAACACTTGAAATTCTTGCTGATCTTTTATCATTGCTGGCTGTGCCTTCCAGCTCTTTGGAGAGCTGTGGTCTGTGTATTACATTTATTGTGGCTCCATTTGTGACAGCTTCTTGGAGACAGACAGGGAACTCATGGGGCAAACATTGGATGGTGGCCAAAGAAAGGCAAAACACACCAGGAAGATGCTACAACTCATTTAGTGTAATTGTAGCAGCACAAAAACAATGATGGTTGGAGAAAACTTGCTGAGGGTAGTGATGAGAGATGACTCGGCAAACATGGTCCAATTTGGAGGTGGTTTCTTCTCCCCCTCCCTGTGTGGGCAGCTGCCCAGGTGCATGGATCTTTGAAAAATGCTCTTCTGTGACATGACAGATTTGCTTTGGATGGCTCTGTAATGGGCTACCTTGGAGAAAAATGACTATCTTTTGAAGCACACAAGGCTGAATTGCTCAAGGGAAGTCCTTGAGTTGCAGCTGCTCTCACTGAGCATCCTCCACGCATGTGGGCAGAGGCTGCCCTCATGTGAGTGAAAGAATGGGGCTGGTCCATCAGAATCCTCTGCTAGGAATGTGAACTGGTGACAGCTCAGGTGTAGCTGTGTCCTGCTGCCTTCTCATGAAAAATCTGGCAGCCACCAAGGAACTGATGGAGAATAATGAACATTTAGGCCATCCTTGGTAACTGGAGGGGAGCTGGAGGGCGATCAGACCCCTTTGCTTGCTACCTATTGCCTCTAGTCTGCACAGTGTGCTGAATCCAAGTGTGGGTGGATTTATCAGCTGGGCGGGATGCTACTTTGGCATTTAGTCTGCAAACCTCAACTAGATAAATTTCATTGCCTGTCCCCGTCAGTTGTGTCCTGTCAGAAGAGGCTGCTGTGAGCCAGCACCAGCAGGCCTCCAGAAACTCACTGTCCTCTTGATGCCTTTTTCCTCCTCAAGGGAGGCAGGTTCATTAAGCAAAGAAGCTTTGTGAAAGCAGGGAGTCTGGCTGCTGCTGCAGGGAGAGGATTGTCTGGCACTTGGCTGTGCTGTGCTGTGCAGGCTGCTGCTCTTAAATCTCTGCCCTGTTAAACGGGATTGGCTTGTCTGTGAGCAGGCAAAATGCCCTCCTAGCACATGGGCATTAGTTGTGAGTGGGTGAAGCTGCCAAGACATCATTGCTGATCATTAAGTGTGTTTATAAAGGCAAGGCCAGGAGCCAGGTGGGCCTCACTGATCCAGTCCCGCTGCTGCAGCAGAGCCAGTGGCAGGGGATGTACTCTTGGTAATTCCATTCTCAGCTAGATTAATTTACAAACTAAAAAGAGGTGATGTAAGTCAGGTCCAAGCATTGGCTGTGTGCCTTGCTGGACACAGTGTGATGATGATAAGAACGCTGTGCTCTGTGGATGGAGGTCCTATCCTGGGATCACGTACTCTTATCCAGGGTGGCAGAACTGCTGTTTCCAGAGGGCTGGGTCTGGGGTCAGGGATGGCCCCAGTGGTACCAGCTTCATGCAGAGTGGGCAGAGTGGGCAGAGTGCAAGCAGGTGCTAGTTTCTTGGCAGGAGAGGCCTTTGCAGAGTAATCGTTCCTTTACTACAGACTATTCTGCAGACTGAATCGTTATGAGGATGATTTTATTTTAAAATACACTAAATTCAGTTCAAGAGACTAGATGTGAGGATGGCCTCAGTGCCCAGGCTCCTTGTGAGGGCAGTGGTCAGGGGCATTTGGGGTTCCAGGGAGAACCAAGCCTGGCTGCTCTGCATGGGACATGCTCTGGGAAGCTGGACACAGGCATTGCAGGCAGTTTTCTGGCTGCTGTCATGCTTCTGTCGACAAATGCTGCTGCTGACACAAACAACATGCTCCACAATGGGCTCTCAGTTCCTCTCATCTGTGTGGAAAAGATCTGTCAGGAGCCAGGGCCTGTTCTCAGAAGCTGATGAACTTGCTTGGGTTTCAGTGCTCCTTCAACCCAAACGAAGGCCAGAGTGATTAGGTGTGGTGAAGCTCCATCTAAAAAACAGCTACCTTGGCAAGAACAAAACCTTTGCCAGCTATTCTGCTCCTAGATTTTCTAAAGGGACTAGCAGCAAGGGTTTAGGGACAAAGGGAATGAGTCTCTGAAACAAACCCAAATGTCCACATCAGCACCTATACTGTGGTGTTTCACTGTATCATGGTGTCCTCTCAGCCCAGACCCAGCTGAGATTGGAATTAGCTGTGGGCACAGTGGAGGGAAACATCAATGCCACCTTGATGAAGGAAAGGCCTGTCTTAAAAAATCATTTGGCTGCAAGTCAAAGCTGCCACTTGAGCTTTTGGGCAGTCACTAGAAGCTGAATAAATGTCCTTCTTCCCCTCTGAGTTACTATTTTCTATTTATTTGGGTACTAGCAGCAGAAATTCTGAAAATACTGCAAGGTAAGAAGTTGGGTTTCTAGCACCTTCTGGAGGCAGAAGGAATTGAGAATCCATGTCTGAGAAACATCTGCTTTTGCAAAGCTGACCTTTAGCTGCTGTTAAGCTGTTACTTAAAGAAAAATCAGTGTTTGCTGTTTTGCTGAGCTTGTGGCATAAGTAATAGAAGAATTCATGTTTATATTATGACCAAATGCTAAATGAAAAACAGTGTAACAGAAAGGATTCTCTGCCTGATTTGCCCTTATAATGCTAATTTCCAGATATCCTAATCTCTGCTTTCCTGGTCTGGGTGGCTGGCCTATACCTCCAAGGACACTGAGGCTTCAATAGACATGAGTGTTCATGGGAAGCTGCTGATGCTTCATCCCCTGGAGCCCAGAGTGCTTCCAGCAGCCCCTACTGACCTCCTGGAGACTGCTGGCCATCACCAGAGAAGGGACAAATATCCTGGTGTCCTCACAGGGACCTGGCTGTACTTAAAACATCAGTGCCACGGCATAGCATAGCAGAGAGATAGATGTCTTTAGTTAGTGCAGAGATCGTCTGCTTGCCCACTGTTATTCACATTCCAAGTGCAATGTAATTTCTTACTTCTTTGAAAAATGTGAGGAAAAAGGACTTGTTTCCCCCGTGTCTGGCCGTGGAAATCAAACGCTCCATGGTGAGGAGGTAGCGTGGCTCTTTGCTGAACATCTGTGAGTGATAGATGGCACTTAGAAAAAGGTGTCACAAGCCATCATATGCCTGAATCCTGACAACAAAGGGTTTGTTCCTCCATGCCTGTCTGCTTTGCTCTGGCAGCACTTGCACACATCGTTTCTGAGGTTGAGATCATTCATGCTGGAATAACTTATAAAGTGTCAGTGTACCGTAGGGATTTAAACTTCTCCTCCTTTGCAGCCTTAAAAGGGAGGAGCTTAAGGAAGGATACGCAAACTGATGAAAATTACTGATTTTATTCACTATTTTTACCACATTTTTTTCCAGAAGAAAATTGTATCTGGGTGATATAATAATGTTGAAATATTCTGGGTGGGTATGCAGAGCTGAGACGTGGTCAGTGCTCAGCACTTTGGAGAATCAAGCTGTATTTCTGGCATCTAGGTACTAGTCAGGATTGTAATTTTAGTTACTTAGACAATTGGCTCCAACACACTGCTCCTACCTCATTTTCTTTACATTTTTCATAGCAATTTTTTTCTTCAATTAGTGTAATGTAAGCAGGTTGCATTATGCTCATTACCAAGAAGCAGACCTGCAGAAATGACAGTGAACCACAGTGGTCTTTCCTCATTCTTTCCTGAGCAGTCAAGAGACAGTATTTGCTGTACTCAGAGCATTTGAGGACTGAACACGGCTGAACATTTCTCCTGGAAAAGGTTTTGTTTTTTTTTTTCTGGTAGAGCCTTTTGGGGTGCCAGGATCTAAATAAAGCTGTAGATCTCCTAATTTGTGTTAAAAGTAATACATAAGAAAATAAAGCTAGATACTACTGCTGCCCTCGGCTGGGCTGGGCTCGATGGTAGTTTTCAGGCTTGTGGGCTAATGAATCAGGAATCCAAAATAAGTGACCAGTCCAACTTCATGGGCTCACAGCCCAAACCCAGGTTACCATTTCTTCATTCCTCTTGCCCGTGCTGTGTTTTGTCACTGCTGCTGCTGCTAAGTGGTGTTAAATGCTGCTGCTTCAGAGTGAATGGCTTAGCGTCTGCAGGGGGCAGGTGAAATATATGTTCTTGAAGACACAATTGCTGCCAACCACCTTCCCTGAAGGTAGACATTTGTTATTACCCCAGGAAGGTGAAGGATGTGCTACTGCAAGATGTAATTCACCCCAGCAGAGGCCTCCTGCCAGAGCCATCATCCCTGCAATAGAGCAGAGGAAGCAGCACAGTCCTTGTAAATAAGTGGACTGAACCCTCAGCCTCTTCTGGGTGGTATCAAAACAGGGCAGACCCCACAGGTTGGCTCTGTGCTGGCAGATGGTGAGGGCTGGCTTTGGCTGAGGTGATAAGAACCAGAGGTGTACCTTGACCTGCCTGGCATGGCCAGTTCTCAGGGCCACCCCCACTACCATTAGAGAAGGGGCTTGCCATGGATGACAGCAGCTGAAAAATTTAAGGTCAGGTTTCATTGGGATGACCATTACCACATGTCTAAATCACATTTTAAATTGTGGTTTAGGTGAATAACACCTCAGCACTCTTGTTCCATGGTAATCTCTGTGTCTGCTTGTTTAGTGGATGGGAAAATGATTAACCAGGAGATAATTTCCCTTGATTTGGGTGAGGACTTTATTTGCAGGTTTTTGGGGTGTTTGTTTGTTTGTTTGTTTTTTTTTTTTAAAGTCTGGACCTGTGAATTATCTTGGCTCTTTCAAGGGCAAGAAGTTTCTCATGTCCTTGAGACTAAATGCCAAATTGCTCGGGCTTGGCTGCAGCATTGGCTTTATTTGCCAAGGACTTCAGAGTGTGCCTGAAGAACAGAGCAAGAGGGAAGAGGGAAAACAGACAAGTAATTCTGACACACTTTAGTATTCCTGGCAGTGCTGCTGCCATCAGCTGTTCTATCAGCTTTCACAGCCCATGCTATAATTAAGATCTGTCAACACTGATAAAAGGGAGAACATTCAGTCAACTAATTAAGTATCGCTTTAATACTCTAATATTTAAATTCAGGTTCCTAAATCAGCAGAATAATAAAATGTTTTATGTCTGCTTAAATGGCAAGGGAACAGAATGTGAATATCTCAATAGTGGATTTAATTATCAATCTGCCTTTCCCCTGTGGAGCAGAGCAGATCTCAGTGCCAGTGCAGTGGAACCAGGATCCCTGATGGGAGCATGTGGGTGTGGGAAGTGAGTGCAGAGCTGGTTGGAGAGCAGGCCCCAAGCTTGAGGGATCTGGGTTACCCCAGCAGCGTGGCTGGTGTGGCGAGGATGCTCTGAAAGAAGAGACGTGGTCTTGGTAAGACAGGGAAAGGCAATGGCTTCTGGCGCTAGGAGGAAGAGAGGGGCCTTATGCTGTGGACACACAGCCTGCAATTCTGCACTGCTGCTATTTATCTCATAAGCAGCATGGTGTCAGCTTGCACAGGCTGCAAGTCTGTACCAACACTTCCCCTTTGCAGGGGTTCTTCCCTGCAATTGCTGACTGAAGCTAACATTGGAGACATGCCCTGTGCTGCAGCCAAAGGGGTTCCACCGAGTGTCCGTGCAGACAGCACCTCACCTTGCCTTGTGCACGCAGACACATTTGTGCTGTGTGCACATCTGGGCTGGTTTGGTCTGCAATTGTAGCTGATGCCAGTTTTTTGTTCTTGTTTTCAGTCGTTTGCTCCAGGGTCTTAGGTTGCAGGCCCTTTTGAAGTGATAAATCTGGATGCAAATGTTTAGCTGTAGCGTTGAGAGATGCCCCTGTCCTTTGCAAGTTTGCCATGGCTGGTGATGGCTCTGCTCAGTGGGGAGGAGGCAGCGATGCACAGATATGCCTGAGAGCATGGAGGGGAGCATCTGGGAGCTGGGATACTTAATGCATTGTCCGTGGCTCCAGACACGTGAAAAGAGCTGAGCAGAGAGAATTATGCCCGAGCTGGAGCAGGTATTGAGTTGCTTCAGCAGATCTGGTGCAATATTACCTTTCCTTTGTCCTGTTTGTGTTAGCTTTTTGTGAATATTTTTAGTGAGCACATTTACTGGCAGGAGTGCTAATGGAGAAGAGAAATATTTGTTCGGTTAATCTCCAAGAGTACTGCAAACTGAGATATTTGAAGTATTTGCACTAGAAAGTTGATGATGACTGCTGTACTTGTCCTGGCAAGAAGCACAGGCAGCCAAGCAAGAGGCTCGTGTGCCATTAAACTGAGCAGGGGAATCGTAATAATGAGTGGGCTGCTGCTAAAGATGGTCTGGCGGGGAGCTCTGGGCAGCCAAGGTTGCAGGGTCTGGAGTTCTTGTAAGACTTAAATTTGTTCTCAGAAATTACATGGGATGGAAAAAGGCTTGAAAAAAAATCAATTTGGACAATCCCATTCTGTTCACACATAATTTGCAAACTGAAAAAGAGGTGAAATTCATCAAGGAAATGAATCGTTACAAATGATTTGTTCAGCTGTTGTAGGGAGACGATTTATGAATATTGATCTGTTTGTAATTGTGAATAACTCCCTGTGGAAGCCGTGTGCTGTCGAAGTGTTGGGTCTTTGAAATTGCATTTTTTTTTAACATTGCAGTTAACTCCAAAGGACTTTAGTCAAGATTGGAGCCTCTCTGTGCTGCACTTTTCAGGGGTTATTGTATGAAGGAATGCTTGGCCGAAGAGTTTTCAGAAAAGACCATTTCAGCATAGCTTCCATTTTACAGCAGAGCCCCTGGAATACAAAATGACTTGCCCAAGGTCAATAAGAGCCTATAGCAGACTTTGGGAAAGAATCATCGTTTATTTTGGTTTGCTTTGGTTTGTGTGACATAGTCCCAGAGCAGGAATTATTGTCTGCTATAGAAACCCAGCTTTGCAAAATTGAGGATTTTTATCAGAATGCCTGAATTTTGAGGAGGTGGTGTGAAATCCTGTGTAATTTCTTTGCTCTGTAGGAAATGGATTGTGGGTCATCCCCAAAAGGCATCTCGGCTGCCAGAGAAGTGTGGGAAGGTGGGATGGATGCCCCACTGAATTTCACCCAGAGGCTAGGCACGGGCACTTGCAGGAGTTATTTTGAACTGAGCAGCTAAGCAGAAAGAGAAGTACCACAGAGGATTCACAATACAGTACTAGGGTGCAGCTCAAGGGTTGTTGTCCTTTCTCCTTCTCCTGGAAGCTTCACATTGCAATTATTTTGTGGATGGGCTGTGGGTACTGTTTACTGTATGACTCCAGCATGGTGCTTTCTAGCAGGTGATTTTCTGTCTGTGCTGCCCAATGTTTCAGGCCTGAGAATGCCACTTGCTAAGTGGAAAGCAATGACCAGCAAATGTGTGGGTTATTTGTTTTAAAATAGAGAAATGTGGCAATTTCATACTCTGCAGTTCCCTTCTGACAACTCATCCTCCCGCATCACATTGCAGTGAGTGACAGCAACCAGAGGCTATTCATAAGGGTGGCATCTCAGCATGTAATAATCATAATTACATGAAATAATAACGATCTAAAGGGCAGCACAGTGAGTGACAAGCCAGAGAATATACCTTGACACCTGCCAAAGATGTACTAAACACACAGAGAAATTTTCCCCAGGATCCTGTCACTTTGTCAACTAACAGAACCAGCCAGAGTTAATAAAATTACTCCAACAAAGTCAGGCAGGGCTTTTTCCCTTGCTGTCAGAGGCTCAGTTCACAGGTTCACAGAATCACTGAGGAGCCTGGTCTAGTCTGACAGTGCTTTTGTTGTTACTATTTCTGGCTGTAATTAATTGGAGAAGTTCCTCCGCATGGAGTTTAATCTGATAATTTTTAAAGATAATAATTGATAAACTGCAGGTGGCAGAAGGCTTGAGGGACCTGGCTAAAAAAACCCCTGGAAAGGTTTGACATTTCCTTTGCTACCATTCCTTGTGATATTTAATTCTACCTGTGTGTGTAAGGGCTAGACCCTGAGATGAGAAGTCCTGTGTGGCAGCTGATAGCACTTACAGATATTATCCTGAGATGCAGCAGCAGGTGACCTTATATTGTGCAGTGTCTAATCCTTTGTCTAAAGCAAACATGGAAATTATTTGGATAGATCTCATTCCCTGACAAAATTGTTATGGAAAGACAGGAAAGGGCAGATGGGTGGTAGGAGAAAAAAATTAGTGTAGATAGAAGATGGACCACTACAACTAGAGTTAAGGGTATTGTGTGTCCCCCACATGACTTGATTTTTTTAAAACAATCTGCAAGTTATCCCAATTAAAATGAAACAACCAGTTGGCTGATTTCTGGCCTTGCTGTCCAAGCTCCCTGGCTTGTGTTGGTGGATTTGGAACAGATATTCCCAATCACGAATATCTAATGGGACTTATAACACTGGAGGTGGGACTGTGCTTGCCTTCCAGAGAGTGGGAAGATGCGGGGCTAGTTTTTTCACGGCTCTTTATGATTTGACTATGTGCATTTTGAGTGTCTCTTTAGTGCTGTTCTCTGACACTTAAATAACAATGAGAATTGTTGGTAGAGCTGTTTTTGTTCTGAGATATGGTATTTTACCATGTGATATATTCCCTGATATGGTCCCTCATTTTCGTGGCCTCCTGTGCCTCTGCCTATGTGTCCTCCCTTGGCTTGTATTTAGGTGCAAGGGGGAAGAGCACTGTGCTGGTGCATTGCAAACACAGAGGCACTCGTGTCCCTGAATACGGGTGTCAGACATCATGGTGGTAAAATATCACACAGGCTGAAGTTCATATGAGAGGTTTATTTATACTCCTGGTGGGATGCACCAATGGTTTCCATGGGAATGGGAAGGGCTGCACAGTAGGACGGCTGCTCTTATTGCACATGATAGAGAGCTAATAGGGAGGGCTGCAGCCTCCTTGTGCCCTCATTAATCCAGCCCCCTGCTAGTTTTTCCCAGATGTCTGTACCTCTGTACCATGCACTGCTTGAGGCATGGACTGCTTAGGACAGGTCATGGGTCACAGTGTGAGAGATGCAGTTTTTAGGAAACAAGTCCTGGTTCCTGTGGCAGTGAAGGGATAAAAATAAATCTTCTGTCTAGCTTTTTGGTGATTATTATTTTGGAGAGTAGAGGTGAGTATGGCTTATTTATTTATTTTTTTATTTTTATTTCCACAATGAAACAGCCATAAGGAAAAGCAGAACTGCAGGGGGAGTTTGCTTCATTATCACTGGGTCTCAGTTCTATATGGCTGCACAGAAAACCCAGCGGAGAACACAAGAGAATTTGTCATTTGCTGCCTTGTGCTGGTGGAAGTTGTCTCCCCTCTAGAGCAGCTCCCAGCCAAATCCAGCCCCTGGGGCACATTCCCTGCAGGCATTTTCCAAGTCTATGGCACAATCTGCCCTATGTTTGGTCTTGCAGGGAAAGCATCCTAGAGGGAAGAAGTGGTCCTGGGTGGCCATGATCTGGGTTGTTCTTGCATCCCTCCTCTTAAGGAAGTGTCTGTAACACCTCCCCTCTTGGTTCCCTTGGCAGTTTTTGAAGGAAAGTACAGAATTCATCCAATGTCACTCTTCCTTGCAGTCACAGACATCCCTTAGCTCAGACTGGACTCCATGGAGGGTTTGGGGTGAGTGTACATCACCCAGACAAGTCCTGCAGCCCTTCTGGCAGTGGGGAGTTGCAACCTCAGGTTTCCTTGGATAGCCATGGTGGACTTTGAGGCTTTTGCATCCCTGAGATGGTGTCAGCCATAAAGTAAATGTTAATTATCCCATCATTTGCTCAGAGGGCAGGGCTTTCTGGGAGTGTGTGGGTTTTCCAGGAGCTGCTGAGTGCCATCTGCCGGGAGAGGGGTTTTGGTCTGAGGGCTGTGGTATGCAGAGAAAATATCCACAGGGAAACAGAGATTGGCAGGGAGAGGCCAAGGGCTATTATTAATACAGTAGGTAAGGGAAAGCAGAGGATAGAACACACTGAAAATTGCATTCAGACAGCACAGATGACAGTTATTTTGATTTGTAAATGTCTACCTAGTTGGAAAAGCTGCCATAAATAATACCCAGCTGTCAGGCTGTCCTGATCTGCGGGCTGTGCGCTCAGGCGTGGTACTGATGGGGGGCTATATTTTTCTCAGTGTATGTACAGGATAAACATACACTCTGCTTGCACATGTTTGTCATTGAGAAACCCCTGCTGCACCTGCACTATGTCATTACCATGTTCAGTCACTTGAGTCTTCAGAGACAGAGCGTTGTTGAATTTAATTTTTTTATATAATTTTCCTTCTTGTCCCTCAGCTAAGGCAAGAAAATCCCTCATCCCACAGCTCTGTTTTTGTTGTAACACAAATTGGCTGTTCACTTTGGATTTGCTGCAACAGTCGGCAGTGGTGTCAGGGCCAGGTGACAATCTCTGGGTACCCAGTGCTGTGGATTTCTTCTCCCCAGGCTGTGAAAGCACATAAACCTGAGCCATTTCCAGGAAGATACTTGGCTGTTGCCAAGATTCTACTGTTTTTTCGGATAAACAGAGCACTTCAGGGCTATCAATATTTATAGATTAATCTGTTTGAAGGCCAAGAGGGAGCATTTATCATTATCCACTCTACCCTCCATAGGCTATGGAACAGCATCAGCCTGCCTGCAGCCCAATCCCTCAGCCAGTGCCTGTAGGCAGTGCAACAAAAATCGTGCAAACAAAATCGTGCCTACTGTCAATCCTGGCTGCAATTCAGTGCATGGGGATCGATTTCTTGATTGGAGCAGGAATCAGCAAGAAGGGCAGGTCTTTCCTTTGTGAGATTTGCCTGAATTTCAGCCCTTGCTGTGATGAAGGCGAGCTGCCTCCCTCCAGGAGCACCCCACACCAGCACCACAACCGCACATCAAACGCTGCTCTGAGCTGCCAAAGTTTTTCCCAGACAGCAGCAAAAACTTGCAGCAAAACAAAGCTTCTGCCTTATCGGAGCCTTCTCCATTCTTTTGTTCACCTGTTCCTGCACCTTGTACTGGCTCTCTGCCCTGTTTGGGACTGGAAGCCGTGTCCAAACTCTTCTCTTGTCCAAGGCAGCAAGAGCTGAGACAAAAGGCTGCCAATGCACAGGTGCTGCAAAAGGTCTGCTCCCAGGGAATGTGAACACAATGTACCTAACATTGGCCTGTGGCTACTTCTGCATCAGGCTTTATTTTTCTGCTGCTGCCAGCCCTTTCTCTCCAAAATTCTCTTCTGAATAGAATCATTTGGTGCTGGGCAGTAGGCTTCCAGGGCAGTGGGTATCTCTTCTTGGTGTTCGTAGATGATATATGCTGGAGCTGTCGGGTGTCTCTACAATGCACACAGTCAAATCATGTTGTATTATGTTAAAAGGAAATTTCAGCCTCTTCTAATTGTTGTGTTGTCCAACAACATCAACTGGTTCCCAAAATTGCCTCCTGAAGGCGCTGATCAGTGAGCTGGATATATGGTCAGGCAACTAGAGAGGAGGAAAAAAGTGAGGAGGATTTTTGCTTTTCCCCATCAGCTCTGAAAATATGTCAGGAGCAAGCCCAGCACCTTGAGAGAGCCACCTTAGCTCAGCTGTGTCCTGTGTTCGGAATCCCATAAATAAATAGCTGAAAAGTCCCCCAAAGGTTCAGGAAACATTTGAGGGCAACCTTGGATGGATTTATAGCTTCCCATCAAGAACCACATGAAATTAATGGCTGTGTGTGGCTTTGCCTGGATATTTGACAGGTTTCTGCTTTGCATTCTGGGCTCAGACAGATTTGCAAGAGAAATTAGGGGGAGCCAAAGTCTGCAGCTCGAACTGTGCACAGTGTTCACATACCCTGGGGAATAAAAAGCTTCTGGGTGTGTTGCTCAGCTATGACCTCCAGACTAATGGAAATTTCTCTGTTAAAGATGCACAAATCTAGCAGTCCCTCTGTTGAAGGTGCAAACTGCTACCAGTAAATGCTACATACTGAAAACACATTTTCCACTATAGTTGGCTTTTGTGCCAATTTTCAGCTGACCAGCCTTCCTGGGATCACAAAGCAGATTTTGCTGTTAAATCAAAGTGCCTTTGTATTTTCTTTACGCCATGATTGATCTGTCTCATCGTGTGGAACTATACACAGCTCCTCCCTACTGGGCGATGTAGTGGCTGCTTCTGGCCATGTCACCTCAGGTCAGATTAATTAACCCTGACATCATCCATTTTCATGGACAGAGATCTCATTCCCTGCTGCTTGTCAACAGAAGCAGCTTACAGAGTGAGTCCAGGCAGGAGGCAATGGGGAGGCTGTGTAAACACCACTGGTCTGCACTGAGCCAAGGCATTTCCAGTGCCTACTAAAAGGAGCAGAAGCCAACTTTTCATTTTGTTTTTCTTAGGGCTTAGCAAGGAACCAGTAAGTTTGCAGCAGCTCTGATTACAAATATTTGCTCATTTCTTTAGCCCCTGATGACTCTGCTGTTGGCTTGGTGACAGCATTTATCCAGTGTCGGTGCTCCAGCCGCTCCACAGTACTTGGCTATGCTCTCTGAGTGCCAAGCTGTCCCCAGTGCCTCATAAGAAGAGTGAGGCTGGGATTTCCTTTGTAGGGCTGCTTCGGATGCAAGGAACTGGGCGTGAGTAGCAGTGAACAAGCAGTTGGTGTGGGTCCAACCACCAGCTCCAAAAGGCTGTAATTGCTCTCCCAAACTTTCTGCAGGGATTGAGGCTGCAGGGTATGGACAAGAGACTGCTCCAGTTCTGTAGCACTCCTTTGTCATTGAGTTTCCTCCCGTGCAGGTGGAATCTGCAGCACTGCTGCTGTGCCTCATGGTTCACAATTTTTCAAACTTGTGCTTCTCATCTGTACTGGTATCTTTTGAGAGTAAAAAGAAAATCTGGGCATGTGCAGGGGGGAAATTGCTTCAAAGATCAGCTTCAGATAACCATCGTTCTCAAGTGTCCAAACATTTAGAAAGGGCATTTCCTTTCCTTCTCTCTCCCCTTCCCACTGCTGTCCCAGCTTCTCACTCTCCTGCTGTATCTCTCAAGCTAACAGCCTCATCCCCATCTGCCCCCAAACTTCTCATCAGGAATAGCCCTTGTTCTAGCAGAGCCCATCCTGCCATGAGTGCTGGTGTGTTGGGTCTTCAGAGCAGATGTTGGGGAGAGCCTTCAGTCGGAGGTAGGAGCACAGGTGGGATCCTGTGTATCAGTGGTTGCACTAAACCAAGTATCTTAATATGATATATTGAGAGCTGAATTGATTTGAAATCTCTGTGAAGTGCGTCTCATTTTGTAGGTGTGGTACTATCATCCTATCAGTCCTATACCTGCAAGAGAACTAGTGATGACTAGAAGGTGAGATTTTCTGCAGTCTAGCACATATTCTCATCCACTCAAAGCCAATAGGATTTTCTGTTGATTCCTAGAGGGCCAATTTTCATGTTATGGCTGAGCTTTGTGTGTGATGTCCCATATTTCTGCTCAATTCTTTAGAATTTACTTTTTGCTGATATTTCTAGAGCTGAACATAGGGATATGAGAGAGCAAACTCAGTTCTCTATTTTCAGGGCCTTGCAGTTAACTTTACCACTTTGGAAAGAGCCCCTGCCCGAGTAAAGCATGAAAACCCTGTGTCCTCACACTGCTTTGTTTGCTGCATTTTGAGACCTGTTTATATTGCTCTAGTCAGAGAAGTAGCCCAAAAGGGCTTGTAAATTAATGCTCGGTGCATGATCACACTCTCTTCCCCTTTGCACAGAGACTATTGTGAGCCCAGCCCTTTGCAGGGTGAGGCATTGCAACATGGAAAAGACCAAATGCAAAGGGCTGTTCCTCTTCAGGTTTTAGCTCTTTTCCATTCCTTCTCTGTGTTTTTTTGATTCTGTCTCGTTGGTGTCGTTCCAGCTGAGAGCTGGCTAGTGAACCGGCAGTGAGTCAGCGAGAGTGGGTGGCAGCTGGGCTGAGACTTGCTGGGTAGGTTCCTCCTGAAGTTATGAATCCTGACAGTGCCTCTGCAGGATGGCTTGGAGGTCACTCCTGTTTGGTGGTGGTGGTGATGATGATGATTTCCCAGGCCAGCAGATAGAAAGGCTCTGTGTAGATCTGATGATGCAGGATGTGTGAAGAAGCAGCAGGTTGTAGGTGGGGACAGAAGGGACACAGGAAGGTGAACGTGACAGATACTTCTGGAAAGAGCATCCAGCTGCAGTGCTACCAGCCCTGAGCATCCTGTGTGCCGCCTGGGTTTATATAGGTCTGGTCTCCAGGGAGGAAAGGGGCAGATAGCTAAGGTCCTAGCAAAACTTGCCCTGCAGTGAGCCCTTGACAGATGTTAAAATGTCAGTCTGAGATAGAGCTTTTAAAAGCTCAGGCTGGAGCTTGGGGTTTAGATCAGGGTTGGTTTGCTGATTTGGCCTTGGCTTGCCTGGGTGACCTTGGAGTAGCTCCTGTAGCTGATCCTGCTGCTGGTGTTACTGAGCTCTGGCTTGAGACTTTCAAAAATAAGCATTGGGTTTTTTTATTTGGAATACTTATTAATGGAAGCACAAGTGCTTCCATTATATTAGAAAATATTGCTGAAAGATGGCAGGAGGAGAGAGCATGAGAGACTAAGTCTGCTCATGGACTGGATCAGAGTACAATATTTTGTCTCCCACTGTGTTACCAGCTGTATAAGATGAAAATGTCAGAAATCCTGCAGCAGGCAATTACAGTCCAATGGGGACTGCTTACCTCCTGACCTCGGGTAGCTTGTGCTTGGTTTATATCCTGAAATAAGGAGTCTTTCTCCCAAAGCTCTTTACCTTATGCTGTGTCATTAAAAGTCTGAACTGCCTTCATGTTCCTCACTATGACCCACGGAAAAGCTGGGGATAGCGGGAAGAAGGAGAGCGCTTAGCAGCAGTACTGTGCTGGCCCTTGGAGAACGTGTCAGCTCAGTGTTCCCCTTATTGTGCCTCACCAGCATCCTCCTTTTCCTCGGTCTGTTGCATGTGAGATTTATTTCTCCAGCCTCCATGGTACACATTAGCTCTGCATTTTTTTGGCTGGAATATCGTTTTGCTACTTCAC
The DNA here is from genome assembly GCA_013399895.1 of Serilophus lunatus. Classification (NCBI taxonomy): domain Eukaryota; kingdom Metazoa; phylum Chordata; class Aves; order Passeriformes; family Eurylaimidae; genus Serilophus; species Serilophus lunatus. The sequence goes on along the minus strand of VXBA01000861.1, from coordinate 1,411,361 downwards.
GCTAATATTTTGTGCACTCCACCAGGCCTGCTATTTTTCTTTGATTCCTCTTTGCAACACTTTCCGTTCTGGAATGATCTGAACTTAATTCATGTGCCACTTGCTCTGTGCTCTACTTTCAGCACATTAATAAAAATAATTTAAATTGTATTAGGCTACAGACAAATCCCTGTAGTATCCCATGAGTATCTCCCTCCAAGCTGATGGATTTCTGGTCCTTATTTTTCCTTTGTTCATTGTGCTTTAGGCAGCTTTAAACAGAGATGGAGGTGTGTGTAGCTGAGCCAAATTGGAAGCTGATGAGTAATAAAAAATTGCTCTACATTTGTGAAGTGAGGAGTAGAGTAAAATAGCCTCAGGTGAAAACAGCCATGAGGGGAAGGGATTGCCCATGCTGGTGTTGCAAAGTACTGAAGGTATCAGTCCGGTACAGTCCTTGACAATGAAAAGCAGAGGCCTGGCTAGTGGCCATTAGTGCTTGCCCTAAGAATACCCTGACTAGTTCCTTTGGGCAGTGCCTTCATGGCACTGGTGGAGATCAGACATCTCCATCTCTCCTGACATCACTTTCTTGTCAGCAAGATGTCAGCGCATGTGTTTCTTTTTGGGCTGAGATGGGGTTACCGCCAGGCTGGGCTGTGACATGCTACTGTTTCCCTGCTCCTTGGAGACTGGTCTCCTCAGTGGCGGCTCTGCTCACCCCTGCTGCCAGCACAAGCTGTGAGCTGCAGGAGGAGGGCAGGGAGCCACTAAGCCTATGCCACCACCAGACCTGAATGTGGAATAGAGTGTTTGTCAATCAGCATGTTTTCTTTATTTTTTCAATGTACTTCACTGGAAACTATTACACCTAATTTGTTCTGGATTGCTACACAAACAGCATCCAGATATCACTTGTCACCTTGGGAATAGCAGACAATACATAATGAAGCACCAGCAGCATGCTCAGGCTGAAGGGCCTTGTGCGTATGTGTTTTGTCTTCTTTTTGTTTTTAAATATGTCTTGCAGAATAAAAACAGGCATATTTTAGGCAAGCACTTCCTTGCACAATCTGTTTTGTTTTAAAACATTAAATATGTTCCTTTAACAGATCAGTGTTATTTTGCTGCTCTTCTGATGCAGTGCCAGTGATGTTTATTTTTTTAGCTGAAATTATTTCCTTCTCAGATTTGTTTTTGAAAGGACACTGCTCTGTGCATATCTTTTTCAAACCTAAGCTCATCTAGCTACTGTTCTACTCTTCAGATAGATGTTTTGTGGATAGGGAACAATGTTATTGGAAGGCAAATGCTCATTTCCAACACATCTTAGAAGTACATCAGAATGAATGAATAAGACTTGAAGCAAATGAATTCTAAAATCCTGGGTTTGATTATCTCAGAGAATCCCTGCTGAAACTAATAAGGCAGCATCATATGCAAAAGACATTCTAGGCTCAATGTTACCAAATATTAATTATTGTTATCTCTTGACTAGCTGATAGCAGTGGTTGCAGCCCTGCAATTTAGCTTTCCAGCAGAAAGAATGGTATTGGAACAAAACTAAAAAATAAAGCTTAGGGTAAATATACCAGACCTGAAACAAAAGCTGTCGAGGTGCATTGTGGTTCCTTCCCCAAACCACAGCCTAGTATGCCTCTGCTTTAAACTGGCTTTAAAATGCCCCCAGAGAGCAAACTGGTGCTGCTCCCCTTGTGGAACCTTTTCTTGGGCTGCTGAGGGCAAGGAGAGGCCAGAGGGCAGATGAGGGGAAAGTTCTGGTGTCTTTTCAAGTCTACCATGTGCTCTCCAAGAAATGCATCTTGGATGACTTTGTACAACAGTGACACCTGGTGATACCCATCAATATTTACTGTTTTCACTCTGCTTTTCAAGAGGGTGGAGTTAAATTCTGCAAATTCCTTATTACTTGAGAAGTAAGTTAGAGCAAAGCACTTGACTGGGCTGCTTCTGACAGCCCTTGCCCTGTTTGGCTTGGGATGGTTGGTGCTACAGCGGGATGATGGTTCCTGGGCAAAGGCTGGGTGTAGAGCAATGTCACTGGCAGGGAAGGGTGCTGTGCCCTATGTGTGAAGTGGAGCTGAGCGTCAAGCTGCCCTGTGCTACTCGAGTGGGAGTAAAGAACATGAATCTCCATGACTCCTTTTGAGGAGTCTCACATCTCCCATTTATGTGTCTTGATGGGCAGGGACAGCAATCACTGCTGAAGTGGCTTATTCCCATAACAGACCTTGAGTCTTGGTTAGGCCTTACTTTTATCCAAACTTCTTCAGCCTTTCTAATTATTAGGGAAAAACTGATGGAAAGTGCTCTACATTGATAAGGAATATTTTGCAGATCTCTCTGGCAATGATCCAAAGTCAAATAGCAAAATGTTAGTGGAAGGTTATGGTTAAAGTCATAGTTTGTTCTCTGTGGATCCTTCTACCATTGGGGAGCTGGCATGAGCAGGTTATTGCTGACCACAGCTCCCCTCACACAGGAGAGAAAATGAAGAACCACCTCTTCTAGTTTTCCTTCTCCTTTCCTGAATGTCCCATAGGAGGTGATAATGTACCATTTCTCTTTCCTTACTATGTATGGTCTATCTCTGCCTTGTTGTTTAGCTTGCACTGGAGAGGAGTGTGGTGGTGTTAAACGTGCTTCTGCCAGTAGCTTTGCCAATGATTGTTCAAGTGGCCTAAAACACTCATTTGTGACAGTGTGACCCTGGGGGAAAAGGATGAATTTCCACCAAATGGTGGTGGAGAAGGAAGTTTGCTGAACTGTCTGTCCTCAACTGGAGGTCCATGTGCCATAGAGTTCTATTTTGCCTCTTTTCCTCCCTCCTTACCAGTATTTGTGCAAATTAAAACAATTCAGAAAAAGAAGTTTCTGTGGATTGATTCAAATACGTGAAGTGTTGGAATGAAATCAGGTTATTGTCCCTTTCAAGGATTCTAAGTGACATCTGGACCACCTCCCAGGATCAATGCTTACCTGAACATTTGATTCCTGCTGTTACATCTCTTGAAAAACGAGGGAGTTGTGCTCCTGAGGGCGGAGACTGGGAACTCTCCTGTGCTACATCAAGCACTTAAATGATGCTTAACAACAACTAATAAGAAAAATGATAGTTTGGATGTGCACATATGGGGGACAGCAGGAGAAGCCTGTAGTGAGGTTGAACTCAATTTCTTTAATATTAGATATTATACATGCACAATAGGCAGGCTTGGTGTGATTATTCCGTACCTATTTCTTTCCAAAGGATAGAATATGAACTAAATCACCCCTTGGAGAGCAGTAGAAAGATAATGTTTTCACACCATTAGTCAGAGGCTAACACAGTTCTTCTTTCCCCTGGTATTATAAATCTAGAAACAACAATCAAACAGAAGGGTAACACCTTGTGTGCTGGCTAAGGAGTTTTTTTCCAGTTCTGGAAACTTTGCTATAGTTGAAAGCTGCAGCCACTCTATGTTTGTTTCCAGAAAGTCCTGGTTCTTTGATGGATGCTAATTTTGGGTGGACTCCCCATTGGGATTCCCCATAGAGTCTTTCCAGTGAGATTTGTGCAAGGACCAGAAACTTTCAGGCTTGCTTAGAGGAAGATGGGGAGAAAATTGATGCAGCCTTTTCCAAGAAACTACTCATGTATGAGAAGTCTATTCTGCTGTGAGCTCTCGAGCACTCCCTTGACTCCAGTTTGTCTCACTGCCTCCAGTTCAACTTTTCTGATCTGGGATCGAGGTGCTTTGGCAGAGCTGCCCCAAAGAGCTTGCAGCCTCCTGTGCATGTACCCCTCTGCCATCTGCAGCACCAGGAGACTTGTTTCCCCTCTTTCCGCTAGCAACCCATGTTACCTGGGTTCTGGAGCCTCTGGAAGCTGCTTCTGCTCCTAGGGACCTGGGCCTATCCTGCAGCCTGTGCCTACCTGTATTTCATCTCCTTAAGCCCACTGCTATGATGGAAACCAAAAGTTCCCTCATAGTCCCTCAGGGATCCTTATTGACTTTTATGGTCTTTAAAAGACCTCTGCATGGATTTGTAATCATTCTACATGTACACCAAGAAACACTAACATAACTGGTAATTAATTTGTTTTAATTGTTTTTATATAATCCCCGCGAGCGACCTCATGTTTTGTTTTGCATCTGTTATGTTTCTGACTCAAATTTTAATGCCTTAATGGGAACAGTGCCAACTGCTGTTACACTGAGCTATGAGCAATCTCCTGGCACACTTCCAGTCCTTTATTGTGGAACTAACTATACAGCACTGTAATTTAACTAGCAAAATGTGGCAAATCACTATTATTAATAACAATAAATCTATTTCTGCAGGTTGACAGCATTAAAATAACAAATTACTCTGCAAAGAAAGCTGGTAATTTTGGGTGCTTTCCACTGTGATCATTGCAGAAGTATAATATCCATTATTAAGAGCCTTTTGGTGTCTCATGAAGGAGCTGTTTGCACATGACAGTGCATCATGGTACTTACTACGGGGGAGGATACAGAGGCCTTGACCATGGCTATTTCAGTAATTCATCATTTAAATTTAAATATTAATGACGGAACAGGGCAGGTTAGGGAAAATTGCTTGCCTCCCCTGCTTCCCATTCCCGCTTTTTTAATAATCTTGTCTCATTCAGTTAGTCAAATCTTGATGCCCAAGGTATTAATTTCTCCTCCTCTTTTCCCTTCTCTTCACTCTTCGCTGCTTTGTTCTTGAATCCACAGTGCTCTGCAGTGTGCAAGTCCCCTGAGGTTTAGCTGAGTGCTTGATTTGTGCAGGGTTTCCACCATGAGAGCAATGCTCACCAGACTTGTATTTCTGGAAGAGTCAGTAGTGAGCTCCTACGGACTGCCACTGGAGTGCAGCAGCCCAGTCTCTGCAGAAAGATCAAGCCAAAATTACACCTGGGCTGATGTTTCTGGTGGAATTCACATTCTGCAGCTGAAGGTTTTCCTGAAGCTCTTGGAGTGATCCACACCCAGCCTCATTCAATCTGTATCAGGGGAAACCTGAGCAGTAACCCTGGGTGTGTGTTGCCCTTGCACAAGACAACCCTAATTTTCTTCAGCCTGATTGAAGAGAGCCACATCAGCCCCTTCACATCTGAGCAGCTGTAACAGGCAGTGATAGGGAGATGAAGTGCCAGCTCTAGGGCTGAGGGTGGGAGTTGGGACTGTGGTGTGAAGGAGGTAACCGAGGTTACAGGATGAATTGGTGAAAATATGGCAGTCAGAGTTTGACTGACTTAACTGCTTATTTCCTTTGTTTCCATGATTTGCGTTGGTGGGATAAGCATTCTAGTGAGCCTAAACAGGAGGTAAAATATTATGGGAAAGCATACTGGAATATCTGCCTCGTAAGTTGCAGGCGCCAAAATGTTCTTGTAGAGTCTGTTTGTAAAGTTAGTTTGTCCAAGAAATTACAACAGACTAAGGGATTTTACTTGCTTTGTGGTTGTTATTTCAGGGTAGTTTTTATCCAAACCCACAGCAGGTAAAGGACAGGTTATTACTAGCCATTGCCTCAGCACCTTTGCTTGTTCTTAGAAAGCTTCAAGATGTCATTAATGAAGAGGGGATGAGACACAGGAGTGCCTGTTGCTGCTGTTTCTGCCAGTTAATGGTTGTGCTCTCTTGCTAATAAACTCCTCTGCAGCTTCAGCATGGATTACTGTTAGTGAGTAACCCGGGTTAGCTGTAACTCACTGCTCTTTAAAATACAGCCTAGGGCACAGGCAGCATATGCTTAGAACAATGTCAAGAAAGGGGGCAAGGGGGCAAGGTCAGAAAGAGCAAATATGTGATGTGGAGATAACTGGATGGAGAAAAATAGTAAGGGAATGGAAATAAAAATATTTGTGGGGAATGAAATTAAAAAGGTACATGCATAGAGAGCTGGTTGATAGAACTACTAGAAATGTAAAGCACTGGGAATCATGGAAGAGACTAGGGTCCAGAACTTGTCACCACATGTGCCTCAGCACCAAACTCGATGAGTGTGGAGCCGGGATGCTGGGAAATCCTGGATGAGCGGGAGACTGGCACAGCTTGCTAAGTGTGTTTGAACCAAGCAGTAGTGAGTGCGAAGAAGTAGCCAAGACATTTGAAAATCAACTCTATGCAGCTGAAGAAGTTGCGAGGTGGTTTGCAATGAGCTGCTATCTTCCTGTTTAACTCCTGGCATGTGAAAGAAGTGGCTGAGAGCTGCTGCAGCAGAGGACTGCTGTAGTGTTTTGATCAGTGGTTTTACTTGTTTTTCTAGGTTCAGCTCTGCAGGGCGAATAAGAAAGATGCTGAGTTACTGGAACGCGTTCAGAGAAGGGCAACGAAGGTGGTGAAGGGGCTGGAGCACAAGCCCTATGGGGAGCAGTTGAGGAAGCTGGGGTTGTGTAGTCTGGAGAAGAGGAGACTCAGAGGTGACCTTATTACTGTCTATAACTACCTGAAAGGAGGTTGTAGTAAGGTGGGGGTTGGCCTCTTAGGCAACGGGTGACAGAACAAGAGGACACAGTCTCAAGCTCCATCACAGGAAGTTTAGACTTGATATCAGGAAGAAATTCTTCACTGAAAGGGTGATTCACCATTGGAATGAGCTGCCCAGGGAAGCGGTGGAGTCACTGACTCTGGAGGTGCTCAAGAGTAGCTGGATGAGGCACTTGGTGCCATGGTTTAGATAATTGGCTGTTAGATTATAGGTTGGACTTGATGATCTCTAAAGGTCTCTTCCAACCTATGATACTGTGATACTGTGAATTACTAAGTAGAGAGACTGGCAATCAGTTTGTCTCTTTATGCCTATTAAAGATGCAGAGGATTGATTTCCTCACCCAGCTAGCCTGCAGCATGATGGAGCCTACCTGTTTCTCCATGGAAGTCCACCTCTGTGTCTGGAGGGTAGCCAAAAGCTCTCCTTGCAGAGCCCAAGCTCGCAGGCTTCTTGTGCAGTCGCTCCAAGTGCTTTGTCAGTTTTCTTAGAGATTAAAGTACCTCCTTAGTAGCTGAGTGGACTCTGCAGGGTTTAATCCCTGTCTATCTAAGGTACCCGCTGTGCCATACGGAACCGTTTGGAGAGATGCAGCCCCGTGTGAGCACTAATAGTCAAATAGGGCTTTGAGCTGTTATCCAGCCTAAGCTGCTGATCAGACCGTGATAATTCAAGCTTACCAAGTTCAATGCCAGCTGCTGCTCTCCCGGGCAAATACCTACAGCTCTGAGGGTGGCGGTAGGGATGAGTTTCTGAAGGGGGATGTGAGCACCCATTCTGCTTAAAAAAAAAATAAAAAATTTCCAAGTTTATTTTCTGCTAGTTTTATACTTTGCATCCCACCCTTTGCTTTCAGCCAAAGATCCTATGACACTTGACAAACAAGAGGAAGGCACTTGACCCTTCTGAGTGTTTTCATCCTGTTGATTTGCAAAGCCAATTCTTGGTCCACTGGTGGGCAGTGCTGACATCCCCAAGCCTTGCTCCACCACTGGAGCGTTCTGTTTGGAGCACTCTCCAGATATGCTAGTCTTTGAAGGGTCATGACAACTTTGAAGCACTTTTTTTGCGACAGGAGCTTGGCTTTGGTGATCTACTTGATGTTTTACTGTTTTCCCTTTCTGTCCCTTTTGGTCTGTGCCTGCCATTCAGAAGCAGCACTAGGCATGGAAAAATAGGCAGTTGTCTTGGCAGGCAGACTGCTAGGAGCTGTAAAACCTAATTTTTTTTAATTAAATGGAGTCTAGAAAGGCATCAGGCAGAAGTAGATACTTGAGTAAGCTTAGACTGGGAGACCTATTTTTTTTTCTTCACCTAAGACCCCCACTATGACATTTCCCACCAAGCACGTCACACTGCTTGTATGAATAATATACTGTGGGTGTTGTCTGTGGGGGTAGGTGTAGTTATTGACATCAAATCTCAGTTCCTTTGTTCCTGACCTTGAAGGTCAGCAGGAATTTGAAGCAGGATTGAGCATCTCTTGGGACCATCATAGTCCTCAGATCTCCACTGTGAAGAACAGAAGGATCTTTGCCGAGGGGAATGTTTGTGAGATCTCCTATGGCTTATTCCAGCACAACCCTTGCTATCCCCTCTCTAACAGCAGGCTGATGGTGGGCTCAATCTTTTCACACACATGGCTGTTTTGGATCCTGTTTTGCAGCAACCTGGAGAAACACTAACTGCATGGTTTGTAAGGATTAGGAACAGGCAGCCAGAGCTCCATCTTTTCTGTTAGGGTTTATTCCTTATTAGCTTTAGTGTCTATTGCAAGTGATCAGAACAAAAAAAAACCACTAAGAAAATGGTCCTTTTTAACTTAATTTGAAACTGCTCTGAGAGTGCAGGACACGGTCATAAATAGACTGTTAGACTTTACCTTTTGGGGAAAGAGCACAAATGTGCAGTGGTGAGAAATTAACAACTGGTCTACAATTGTCTGGGAATACTTTCCTTGGGTTGAAGCAGGCTAGTTGAACATGAAGAGTTGAAGTGAGATAGCAATGTAAGTGATTAAAGTCTGGACTCTTTCATCTGTAGATGTTTGAATAGCTTTCCATTACTTTAAGTTGGGTTGCAAATGGACATCCCCTTTGATCTGTAATGGGACTTTTCAATCAGTAAGGCCTGAGCTCAAAACATGAAAAGCAGTTTACACTGATGAGATGAGCAGAAAGACCTGAATCCTGATGAACAACCTGCTTCAGGATTGCTGAAAACAGAAGAAAAGTGGAGATAGATCTTTGGGAGTCAGAGAACTGATGTGGATTTCCCAAAGGCAGAGACACCCCTGTGGCTACTCAAGCACTGAACTGTCACCTGACCCTCATTCCAGGTCTAAATCACTAGTGAAAGGGTCTTGACCAGTCTCCTAATTTGAATGATGAGAATATTTTGGGTGGATGGAGTGACAGTTCTGTGGGTGGGGGCAGAACATTGGGTGGGTGTGTTTAATGCTCCTGTTTTCATTCGAGGAGTACTCATGCAGAACCAAAACAGGAAAAAAACCCCAACTTATTTCTGCAGATACTGACAATGTATTGTATTTTGTTTAAAGACATCCGATTACCTAAAAGTGTGGTTTATTTTATTGGTTGGTTAATATCTAGATGATACTCCTTATCAGCTTTGACAGGTCAGCTTCTTGGCCTAAGTTACTTAACAGCATTTTTTCAGTGCTGAATTCCTGGCTTTTGTTGGTCTGTCTCATAGCTAGGGTGTTATCTAGTGTATGGAATTTGATTTATTTCTGTGCTGGCATGTCCAGAAGGATCCGTGTAAAGAAAACAAACTGCATGTCCCCTTCACAGGAGATCTTGGCTGCTATTTCTCTCCCCACTAAAAGCTTTATCACTCAGCCTTGTTATTACCATACTAAACGGAACACTTCAGAGCTTAGCGGCTTAACAAGATAAAAACATGCTTTGTGGTTAATGTGGTTACTGCAGGCATGCACACGGGGCCGGCGAGGGAGCTGCTCCCTTCCTGCTGGGGCAGCTGCACATCGCCGGAGAATGACTTGCCTGATAAAGCCTATGAAAGCCGGCAACTTGAGATATACATTTTAGCTTTATCAGGGTAACGTGCTGGAGACTGACCCAAGGTAGAGGAAAGTATCCCTTCCTCCTCAGCCACCCGGCTGCGTGATTTGTATCCAAACCAGATCCACCTGCCTGGGTCTGTTTCCGTAATTCTTTCTCTAGTCAAGTGCTGCTGAGTGCAAGGGTGTTTTGCAGTTCAAAGAGAAGGACTGGGATTCCCCTCCTGACCCCATGTCTTGAAAATAATCCAAAAGGGTTTTTTCTTCCATGGGTAATGGATTGGTGTTGTCTGAAATGTGCAAATTTAGGAAGCTTCTCTTTATCACTTGCTTTTTGGGAAGTTGTGACTTTGAGTCACAACAAGGTGAAGGCAGATGTCTGGATTCCCAGTTGCTAGAGCTTCACAAGTACTTGATTTCTGGCGTTTCCTCCTCCCAGAGATCCAGGTTTATACTCCTCAGGGTAACATCAGAACACACTCACACACACACACACACACACACACACACACACACACTTTTCCTGAAATATTTCTGAAGTTAATTTGCAGGTGTAACTCTGAGACCCTTTCATGGACCGTCCACAATTTCTCAATATATCTTGGTTTTATTTAGAATATAAAAAGACAATAATTAGACAAATCCACAGACAATGCCCAAAGGCAGCTTTCTACTTTAAACCCAGGAAGCAGGATGCATTATATTTTGTCTTTTCTGATGCTGTTTGATTCAGTGTTCACAAGAGCACAGTCAGTCCCTCTTTCTCCTTCCCCAAACTTCCTGGACCTGACTCTCTCATGAGATCTTTGTCAACCTTCCTTGTCCTTTTTTGTTGTTGCTGTTAATATTCTACTTTTATTGCTTCCTTTCTCTTCCTTACACTTTGTTCTCTCTTTTTTATAGTGAAGGATGAGCTGTCCTCCCACAGTGCAAACAAATTTACTATGCTGAGGCTCTTTGCTTAGACGAGGCACCCATTTTTAACCACATGTTTTGTAAGCAAAAAGAATATTCATTTTCCAGGACACTGCTAACAAGGACATTTTTGTGGTTGTCACTGCTTACTGACTTCACATCAACTGGGATTGCTGTGAGCCAAAATTTGGTCCAGACTGTTTATAGATCACACAGAATTGCTTCTCTGCTCTTTCTATCTCTTTTCAACCTAGATAAGGACAAGGCAATAACAGGCATCAGGATGAGAGGGGTGGTGACATTATGTCACCTTGTGCAATCACCTCACTTCATGCAGATATACCTTCTCTTACCAGCTCTTGCTCCTGCTAACACAGTTTCCAGAGCAATGGTTAGGGCAGTCTTTCACTCACCAAATGCTTAGACTCATTCCTGTTGTGGAAGAAGTAATAACCAATTAACAAATACTATTGATGTCTACAAAGAAGCAGTATGTGTACTCTAAGCAGCAGGAGCAGGTATTGCAGGTAAGGGGAAAAGAATATTGATGAGCAACCTCTTGAATTTTCTGCCTTGTGACCTGTCTGGGAGCTTTGACTGGGAATTTATTAGTGTAGCCATTAATCATTTGTTAGTGCTTTAGACTGTGTTTCCTTATATAAATAGTTTAGAAAGTATATTCAAGGCTTTCATTATAGCTCCCACGCTATGTCGTGATTCTTCTCAGCCTCTTCACATGTGGTATGTCCCTGGTGGGCTTCTCAAGCTCTGTGTGTGATGACTGGAGTTAAAGCCTAATCCCTTGGATGATTATAGGACAGCATGACACCATGTGTGAGTTCTTTGGAATGATCCTGTGTTACATATCAAACTGCCTCTCTCTTCACTCAGAAATGTACAGCTGGTGTGTTTTGAGCTTTGGGAACCTAAAAACCACTGATAAGTTATAAAGAAAGACACTTGCCTGCATAATCATAAGCCAGTTTGAGAAGGAGCATCCATTCTAATTCTGGTAGATCCATATAGCACCCATTCCTTCCTAGGGATGTAGATAAGGAAATGGTGAAAAGCTGGTGTTCCTCAAACCTGCTTATAACCCTTCCCCAGCACTGTTCTCTTGCTCACTCACAGCTCTGCAGACCAGTCCCAGGCCTGAATGCATCACACAGGAGGAGTAGGGGGAGTTCAGGGAGTGACATGCTCTGCCTATTGCTAGTGGCTCCAAAATTTGCATTCACGGGAAAATCCTGCCAGGGATGTGCTCGCCACATCAATGTCTCCAGTTCATGCATTATGCAAATTGTTTGCAATAGCAAAATACTTAAACAGCTGAAAAGATATGAGTTTTGTGCAAAATGTACACTATTCATTACCTATACTGATTGCAATGTATCATATTTTAATTAAGTATGGAATGTAAATTTCAATAGTAGTTGGTTTGCAATATTTATGTAAGCCTCACATTTTGTAACCACTGGCATTTAATTTTTTTAGTTGTTTTTGGTTTTTGTTTTGCTTTAGACACATTTTTCTATATATTCAATGAAATTTGTCTCATTGAATAAAAACACAGGGGTGGTCTCTGTCTGCATTAAGTTATAAAAAAATTGTTTTGAGATCTGTGGAGCATGTAGCAGATAATATGATGCAGGAGTCAGATGTTACCTTCTGCTCACACTGGATAGCATCTCAGTTAACCATAGAGAAGAGTGGTCTTTGGCAAGGCATTGGCCTGATATTCCAGGGGTTGAGGTTCAGTTATCAACGTACATTTGAGACCTTAACTATGTCTCTTGTGCTTAGCTAAAGTTTCTATTTCAAGGTGCAATCATCTAATTAGGCTGAGCTTGAGTATGACTGTCAATTTTGTGATTGATCTGAACCCACCTTCAGCTCCCATCTCCTGCCCAGTGGAGGAGCACTTAAGGAGCCCCTCAAGGCACCATTGTCCCCTGTGCCTCACTCTCAGCTCACTCAGACCCTTGAGGAGCTCCTGCAGTGCAGTGTGTTATATTAAGGTGGTGTTGAATGTCTGGAAGTACCTGGTGGGGTGTCAAAAGGAGTTTTGAGTCAGAATCTGAATATTTAATGAAACAGATGTCTCGGGACAGACAAGAAAAAAAAGGCAGCCCAAAATAATACAGTGAAATAATTACTATCTCTGGAAATTTCAATTATCAGTCAAAATATCCTGAAATCAAAACCTTACTGACATTCAGCCTCAATTATATAAAAACCATTGGGGATATGGAATATGTTCATATAAATGAGGGCTCTGATAACTGAGGGAATTTTCAATGTACTTAATGGATGTCAAGAGACTTGACCCTGTTTTGAATACCAAGGAGTTTTGGATAATTGAAGTTTGGATAATCTAGGTTGAACTGTAGAATTTAGCAAATTAAGATAACATTGAGAGCGTGTGTGAGTTAATTTTAGTTCTGACAAATGAAACCAGTTTAACTAGCTTGGAGACTAAAGCCAGCAGACAACACACAGTATGCCACAAGCTGCAATTATCCAAGGCATCACGTACAACCTCATTAACGCTCTCCTGCCCAGCCTCTGTAAGGATCCATACGCAGAGATGAAGGATGATTTAATTTCTCTGGCTTGTGTATAGCTGTTAGTAGGGTTTTTGGTTATTAGGAGCGTGACTTCTGTGATGATGATCTGTGTCTGCTTGAAAGTGAGCAGAGCACAGCGAATACCAGCCAGCTGTGCATGGACTATTGATGATAATGATATGGCTCATGAGAGACCAGTGCAGGACAGAAAAGTGCAGTTTGCACAAGACTGCAGTTCCCGGTGTTGTCTGATGTCCCTAGTGCATGTGTGCTTGTCTTCCTCTCCTTTCTTCCCCCATTCTTCAACATGCATAATTTAAATGAGTATTTCATATATTTCTAGATTTTCAGGAAAGGATAAGAATAAATTATTAAAAATTAATTACAGTGGTTTAAGGATATGAGAGCTGTAAGGTGTGTGGGGAAACATACTGTCCAGCATTAAATCACCTGACAGCACTTACCCAAATCTGACAAGCTCACAAAAGCACCTTTATCTGACAGGTCTGAACAGACTCAGTGCCTGGTAGTTTGTTTGTTTTCTTCTCTCTTGTCATAACAAAACCCAATATCTCTCTCTTCAACACCTTTGGTTTGAGTACTAGACCCTGAAATATTTCAGGAAACTGCGTAGGGGTAGGAGGCATGCCCATGAACTGACAGTCCAGGGGACTCCTGGGAGCTGTTACCAGTTTCTTGCTTAGCTGCAGCTTTTGGACAAGGCAGTTGACATATCAGTAGGAGTTGCCCCCTAAACTTTCTAGCAATCTCGGTCGTACTGTGCCTCCAACTGTAATATTGAGGTGTTAAGTCTTCTTTTACTGCGTGTGGATGGAAAAATATTAGACAATAGGGTATAGAGAGTACTTAAATCTGGATTATACGGGAGGCAACGGAGAAATTTTTGACAGAGGCATATTTGGCTAGTATTTGGCCAGTACATTGTGCATCACAGAATCTTCTCATCTTTCAAAAATATGTTCTCATTCTTAAGTATAGGCCCCTTTGGCAATGGGAGGGTAGTGACAACATGGTAACCAGTGAAGGCGTTCTTTGTGAACATTTTAGCTTGACACAGGCTCCGTCTGTCTGCAAGAGTGTTTATCAGAAAGCATAACTGTTGCATAGCATCAGTGGGAGGATGCTCTGCAAGTGGTCCGTGTTAGTTTTATTGCCCTAGCAGCTGGAAACCCTGGATCACCTGGGGCTCTACTGTGCTAAGCTTTGCATAACTCTCACCTTCTTAAAAAAAAATTAAAAATGAAAAAATTAAAGGATTGTCCTCTCTTATAGTTGTGAACTGAAGCCATGGTGTTGTCAAGTGACACATGTAAGGTTAAACAAGAACTATAGAGAAAATGAATCTCCCCAGCTCTGGTCTAGGATTTTAAACTCCTTACTGTTCTCATCTCTTTTTTGAAACCCATTACGTTAGAGGGAATGGAAGATTAACCTAGAAGGGTTATCTAATCCTACACTGAAAGAGCAAAAAGTGGTCAGTTATGGAGAGACTGAAAGATAAGACATAGCAAAACTTCAAACAACTGCTCTAAAGAACACCAGCCAGATACCAGAGAGTTGGAGAACTGATAGGAGAGCAGCCTGTATCAGACACAGGGAGGAAACATGAGAGGTTGTTTAGATCAACAGTGTCAAGGGGTGCTGTTTTAAAGTTGAAAAATAGAAATAAAAGAAGCCGTATTAATCTGTAGGGGTGTGATAGCTGGAAAATATTCTCACCCTAATAGCTCTTCTTGCAGACAACTCCAAAAAAGGAGACTAGACAACGCCAGCTATTTTCTACAGCAAAATTACCATGTAGAGAACCACAGGGAAGATGTCTGAGACCACAAACTCTAAACAAGTTGAGCCACTGTCGGGCTTAAAAATCAATGTTTTTTTAAAGTGTATGTTAAGACCAACATTGTTTACTTAATTGCAATAGAACATTGTATTTTCCTTCAGAGAAAATTGAGAAAACCTGGTGGGTGATTCGGTGGTTTGCAAAAAATAAACACAAATGTGAAATCGAACACTACCCAAATTACAAAAGCTGAGTACATGAAACACCCCCAGTGCAGACTTGTCACTCAAGTGCCAACTGTCAAGGGCTGGATACTTTTCATAAAGCATAGTTTTATCTTTTATCTTAATGTCAGTGCTTTGTTATGATTGACCTTCTTCTGGCTGGAAGCCCACTTAAACTAAACAATGCTATTCTGTTCTGAAGAGAGTGAATAGAGAAAGTATTGTTACTTGGTAAAATGCCTTTGGACTGAATCCCAGATGGGAAGGAAGTGCTGTAATTACTGTACTCAGTACACAGCACTGTAGGGGCACGTAAGGCAACCAAGTCTGCAGCAAGCGAGGAGCAATCCTACACCTCTGCTGACTGTGAGGCTCTATTAACTGAGCAATTTTCATATTACTGTTTTATTTGTTCTGCTTAAGCAAAAAAATCTGCACTTGATCACTGGAAATTAAAAATTCAAACCAGGCTCCCTAAGCAAATAGGAAAAAAAAATTTAAGAGCCTGCTTAGCCACTGGTGCCTGTTTGGCAATAGTAAGTGCAGTCAAACTAAGCTGGTTTTGGTTCTTCTTTACTTGCAGAGGGTAATCCATATTCTGTTCCAAATTCCACAAAATTTTCTTGCAATTACAATTCCTTTAAATACAGTCTGTGCTATGAAACCTTGTCTGGTCCCATTGCCAGAATCTCTGCTTTTGAACTTGTCATAAAGTAACATATAAATGGCATTTTAACATGTGTATTTATTGTTATATGCATTTCCATGAACACTGTTTTTATAAAATAGCATGGGAAGCACATTCATTACAAAGCTGTACCCTATTGTGATGAGACACTTCCAAGTGAATGCAGTTGTGTTGTTGTGGTTCAGTCTTATTTTAAAAGCATCTCAGCAGAGAAGTGGAGAAGGTGAATTATTCCAAATGCTGTATCTACTACATTGTAAGAGATGCTCTTTGCCATGCAGAACTCAGTCTTAACTGAGATGGGCAAAGGACATGTGAGGAACTATTATTGCTGTCTTACAGAGAGGTAACATTGACATAGAATTGCTCACAGTTGCTTGGGAAGCTTGACACGACCAGGAACAAAATGCAGTCTCCCGAGATGCAATCCAGGTACTTTCCTCGCCAGGAAAAGCTCCCTTGTGGACAAAGGCTTCACTAAGCTGAGTACCATCCAAAAATGAGACACAGGCAAGGTCCCTCATGCCAACATAAGACCATGGGACAGAAGACTGAAAAAGCCTCTGTGTGGATTAATTTTAGTTAAGGGTCTCTGCCTGCTGATGTGAGCTGTGAGAAATGAAGCATAGCCTCACTTGAAGGATATGAAGTGCAGCATGTTTAGGACTAGTCTAAGTATCTACAGAAGTTAGTAAATAAACCCTACATCATGCCTTTGCCTAGTCTTTTGGGGCTTGATTCAGATGAAAACCTAAAATGGGTTTTTCTTTAGCCATGTACCTGGGTTTTTTGATTTTTTTCAGTTACTATTTTGGCTGCTGGTTCGTGCCAGCCCTGTGATACCTTATGCTGGTGTCCTTGGTGTGGCTGATGAATTTGGCTTATTTTATATTAGCATTTCCCTTAACACCAGGGTCTTACTACCCTTCAAAAATAGATAAAATGTAGTTTGTAAACCTTACCTATCTCTGGAATCAAGTGCATCCTCTGGCTTCTGTAAGTTACTCATACCCTCCTGGTTGGAAATATAGAGCAAAAACTGGAGAGGCTTTGCCCCATTTTTGTGCAGTCTTTCTAAAGAATTCCTTGCTCTCAAAGCAAAGTACAGCTTGAATGAGTTAAATGCATAGAGGATGTGACCCAGTTGAAAAGAGCTTCCCAACCAAACTACCTCTAATCTGACTGCAAAATGATTCAGGATCTAGTGTGACACATCTTTCCTTTCTTATATGCTGAATCCTTTGAGCTTTGAAGAGGAAAACCATAGGTTTCTCCTTAAAAAAAACAAACAAACAAAAAAAACCCCCCAAAAAACAAAAAAAACCCAACAAAAAGCAGCTCCCTGGGTCCCATTTGTTTTTCATGGAATTTTATCCTCTAGAAGTAACATGATAAAACGGAAAGTGCCATGTTTTGAATGGATGCTTTGTTTCAGTGAGAAAGAGGCAGCTCCAGTAGTTTTCTGGATCCCTGATGTGTTTTTGAATGGCATCCAAAGTTTGGGTCAGGATAGGCAGGAAGCCAGATGGGGATGTTTCTGTATTTTCTGAGTCAAATTGCTTCCCATGCTATAAGGAGTTTTAGTCTCTGGAGGACTCAGCTGTGATGGAGTTGGAGCTTTTAATTCCTGTAATGCTGACAGAACTACCAGCCACTGTGTTGAAGACATGTTCTTGCCTGGTGGAGCAGGCAGTGGTATCCTGCATGTTTGGATGGGAGTTCATTCCTGGAAAACTTCTGTGGAGACAAATGTGTGGTCCAGCAAGAGTGAAGGGTATGGTACCATATGCAGAAAGATGTATGTTTTCATACATATGGTGATTATTTGAGACAATCACTGGCTTAGTGCTTAGTTTTCCTTGGGGACCACTTTTTCATGATATCTGGTATTTTCTAAAAGCCTGTGCACTTAGAGGAGCTGGAAGTTAGCCATGGTGATCAAAATGAAATGGAAAAAGATGCAGATTTTTCAGATTTATTTTAATAGTGTATTTATTTAACTGTAACTGTTTCACAGAGGTCATCACTGATGTGACAGGGTCATTTTATCAAGAAAGCATTCTGCCAGCATGGCTGTGTTTTATTGCTGGTGGAATTATTATTAAATTAGGGAGAAGATTGGAGCTGTGGGAGGGGGAAGTTCAGTGGGAGCTGGAATTTGGATAGATCTAGAGGGGATGACTCATTGCTTGAATCGCTGCTGGTAATGAAATTCCTTTTGACGAGTCAGAGGGAGTCGGTGGCCTCCAATGCGCTGACAGTATCTGCAGTGCTCAGGTTGCTCTTGGATGAAGATGAGGAATCTGAAAGGCTCCATCCTCATTGTTTTTCTTAGGCTGGGTGAAACTCGAGCAACAATGTGCAGAAAGGATATTCCAATAGCAACGCTCGGGGCATTAACACTTTGCATTTCCGTGCTGGGTCTGCCGCTTCCAGCTGTGCTGGCAGCCCTACTCCCACCAGGTCCTGCTTCACCTGAGACTGCCCAGCCCAGCACGGGCAATTCCCCGTGTGTCTACTGGAATGTCGGGGTTTGGCTCTGTGTACTTTGGATTGCTGCAGGTGTCTCCAGGTGGGCCTGCCCTGGGTGAGAGGAACAGCCAAGGACTCTCCCTCCTTTGGCTGCTGAGGGTTCTGGCAAATCTTCAGAACTGTGGAGGCTGAAAGCACCAATTCAATGAAGGTTTGATGGAGCTTTGGAATACCACCTCCTGTTCCCTGACAGCGATTTGGGAGTGGTTTGCACTCTGAAAGCAAGGTGGATACTCAGGAAAATGGACCAGCACTTCCCTACCCCTGAGCCAGCACTGGAGCTGGGGGCAGCAGTTTTCCAGGTGTCTTCTTGGAGGGAGAGCCAGACACACCTATGGGTGACCTGCTCCAACCCAAGGTATAGGATCTGCCATACATATTCCAGGGCAACACCCAGCAGTTTGGGCAAGAAGCTGAAAGGTTGGGTCCAACAACTTGGAAAATATTCTGTCTCTTGCTAGCACAGTTGCATGCAAAAAACTACGAGATTGTAATTTTTTAATTACTGATCCCTCTTTTCATACTGGCCCTTACAAGCAGCTAACTCCTTTTGAATGGAGAGCATTTCAGTGCGTATATTTTTAATTCTTTCCCCTCCCTCCCATCCCCAACCTACTTTAACTAATTTTCAGGATGATGGCAAGTGACATGCATTATTTATACTGCTGCAAACCTTGTATTTGGGATGAGAAATCCTACTGCCAGGCTTCCTGCTTCTAATAAGCATTTCTTTCACTGCATTATCTCCTCGCACAGCCCAGGGCTGCTTTTGCCAGGGACCCAGCTGGTGTTACTCGATGACTTTGTGGCGTGGGGAGCCTGACTGGTGTAGCGGATCTTTGCGTTCATGCATTGCTCATCAGCATAGAGACACAAGCTCCTACGCCAGCAAAAGGAGGGGGGATGAGGCAGAGGCAGGAACCACCGTGGGATTGAGTGACAGAAGTCCTGATTTTCCATGACCTGCTGTCTTGTGTTGCTACTCGAACCTGTGCAACCTGAATTTAAAATGCTTCTGTCTTCCTCCCCTGCCACCCAGTCTGGATGAAAACAGAAGGTGAAACAGGAGGACAGCAAGTGCATCCCCTGGAACAAAATGCTTTGAGGTTCCTAAATCTGTCTCTGTCACACTAGATCAGTTGCCAGGGCCTATGCTGCCACCTCTTTTTTGTTCATTTGGAAGATAACTCATTCCTTAACAGCTGAAATGGCTTCTGACAAACCTCCCCTTTGAAAATTATGCTCAAGGACACTGCTCTTCCACTGTTTGCACAGTCAAAAATATTGTGGGGAGGATTTTTTCCCCCTCTCTTTTATCTGAGGCAGCATAATAAAATACCTTAGATAAACAAATTTATTCTTGGAGGGATGTTTATTAGGCACTGGCAATCCCTATGATAAATAATTTCTCTGTGAGGAAAAAAAACCCCCTAAATAGAAAGTAGGCCAAGGAAATGATGTGAGTGCAGGGGATAAGGCAGGGAGTGGAGGATGCCGAGGCTCTTTCGGCTGTGGGGGTCTCGGATGCTCCTGCAGTGCCACCTGCAGGGGAGCCCACGGGGGGGCAACAGGGGCCCGGCGTGGGTCTCCCATCGTTTCATGCTCATTTTTTGAGGATTCGGGAAAAACAGACAGCACATGGTACAAGATCCCCCCTTTGGGAGACACTTTACAGACACACAGTACAGGGTCGCAAACATTTTGGGCTATACATCACTGGGGGAATGGTGCCACAAACCCAGTTACAGTAGGTGAGAATTGACGGTTTTTTCTGTTTATGCAGAAACTGAAGACGGGTTACAAGGCGGGATGTGCGAGGCAAAAGGGTTTGTGTCAGTTTGAGACAGATATTTTTGTTTTCAGTTTTTTTAGTAAAATCGAACCAACAAAACTTTCATTTCAGGTCAACCCAAAATGTTAATTAGTTCCAAAATGGAACTTTCTGTTTTGATTTGGAGTTATTTAACTCTTGCTTTCCCTCGTAATTTAGGTGGCTTTTAATGTAAGGAATAAAATCACTTCAAACTGAAAAGTCAAAACGTTTCTTTTTGAAAATATTGAAGGAATGCATTTCATCCTTTCAAAAAGGAGGCCTTTGATTTTAACAGTGCCCTGAAAATGCAGTATCTTGAACTCTTTTTTGGATTTCCCTCATAGCAGCAACCCGCCAGCCCCTCACCCTCTTTGCTACAGCAACAACCGTCATCTGCCATTCAGTTACATCTCTTTAAAAATAAGTTTCTCAGCAGATCTGTCAAACCTCTACTCTCTTTGTTTGAACAAAGGCAACATTTTAATAGTAAAGAAGTGAGTTGCGAAGTGATGTGCTTCAGATAATGTTACAAAATGTGTGGCAGTTCTCCTGAGACTTGGTCCTCCATTCTACCTTCCAACAGCTCCTCTTTCCACAAGAGCTGCCAGCACTGGTGCCTTGGCGAGCTGTGTAATAAACCTCAGCTGTCCTGTACTGGGCCTGCACAAGGAAGTGATGCTCTGATTGGAAGAGCAAATTGGGTGAATTATTTCTTCTTTGAGAGGCAACTGATGAATGATGTTTGCTGCACAGCAGAGGTCAGCCCTGGGCACAGAACACAGCCAAGCTCCAGTGAATGTGAGAGGTGAAGAAGATCCTTTCAGCTTTACAATTAATGACTGATTTTGAGGTTTCTGTATAGGCTGCTGTTAGAGAAAGCTCCAAGCAGGTGTTTTGACCTGTGCATAGAAGAAACTGATTAAATTTGGTATAGAAGGTGTGAACTTCGGGAAGACTCAGATGAGCAGAAGCATGGCAGCACTAGGACTTGGCTTCTCTGTGCATTTCAGGATTTTCAAAGAGGCTGAAGGGATACCAAAACCCCACTGAAAATTAATTTTGCATTTGGAGTAGATCTTCCTGGAAGTTAATCCATATCAGCTTGATTTGACCTTCTTGCAGGTTTCTGTAAACCTCTGTTCTGAACCTTTGGTAGGCGTGGGAAAGCACACAGGCAGTTTCTGTTTGAGATATTGCTTCAGTGCTCTTTGGCCATCTGCTATCTCTGAAATTTGTCAGTGCAAACTGCAGTTACTGACTGCAGTCTGAGCAACACTACTCTGCATCTTCCATCTGTAATGGGGTTTTTGGACCACCTTGTCTTCTAAGGAAGAGCCTGGATTTAACACCTGTTATACCAGGAAATGTGAAGAGCTATTGCAGGCAGTAGCAGACAGAAAAGTTCTGACTCTGGTTAAAGCTGTGCCTCAGCTTCAAGTACAAAAGGGAATTGGTTTTGGCTGGAGGGAAAATCCAACTTGTCAAGGAAGAAGAAGTTAGAATGCATGTAACTGAGAGAAAAAGGGACATGGACTGACTTTTTGCGAGTGGATTTCAAATACAGAGCAATTTGCTTGATACAAACAATATCTGAAGGTTCTCATAGGTCAGGCTGGGACAAGTCCCCAGTGAAGGTGCAGAAGCAGCTCCTGCAGGACACTAGCTCAGGAGGTATCTCGGGATGATGAAATGTTGCTGGTGATGCCAGGACTTTTGGAAGAGGACTTTCCACCTCCATGTAGATATGGAGGGGAAGGCTGTTATTGCTGCTGAGACACTGCAAGCCATCTCAGTTCTGGGCGTGTTTTGAACCTTCAGGTATTGAGGTAGAGTGAGAAAGGAGGGAATCAGAAATGGAAGGAGATTAATTCTTGAAGGCTGTCTGCATTTTTTTACATAAATTCTGCTCTGCATCCAGACATGTAAGGCACAGGCTACAAAAATCCTTGCTTCTGCTGTAGGCTGAGCAGAGGATAAATATATATGGATGAATAAACAAGGCAAGTAATCCAATCTCATTGCTAGTATTCAGTTCCTGCACTGTTGCTCTAGGCAACCAGCTTGAGTGGGGATATTGTCTATAACCTTAAAAACTGATTATAGGCTACTTCACTGCCTCATACGGTCTTAAAGAGGATTAGAAGAGAGTGTAAAGCTGGCTTAGGCACTATGTTAACAAAGCCTCAAAGGCATCTGCAGATTTCCTTGTTCATGAAGTGATTAACTTATTTAGTAACTGTGAAAAAATGTGAACATTCGGGGAGCCAGGCTGGTAATAATTAAGAGATGTAACTCTGCCGTCGTGAGCCGTGCTTGGGCTGACAACTGTCTCTGTTTCACACCAGCACATCCGGCCGTGCTTCAGAGGCACGGGGTTGGTTTGTATTCAGGCTCATACAGGTCTCCTCCATGATATATAAGCTGGAGGGGAAAGTGTGTGCACGGTGGAGAGGAGGAGGGCCCCACTCGTCGGTTGTGCCTTTCGCCGCTCTCGAGGGCTGTGTTGTATCATGACGGGCTGTGTTTGGATTCTGCACGTCACTGCCAGCACTGTGGCCGAGGCATTTCAGATGAGCTGGGGCAGGGCTGGTGACCTGCACTCCCTCAGAGGAAGCACACACCAGCACTTTGCTTCTTTCTTCAGCTGCTTTTAAATTGAAGAGTAAAAATGGCAATGAAAAACAACATCCTTATCTTAAGCTCAGGTGTGTTAGCTGGGGCAAACACCAAGAAGCCAAAGCCTTACAATGATTGTAAATGGAAGGTGAAGCCAATCCTGGTTTTGTTTCTTCACCGTTTGACAGCAAGTGCTTTTCTTTGGTGATAATGAAGCCAGCAAACCCGCCAGAGAGGGCTGTGATTGGGTCCCCATCAGAGAGGATGCCCAGCTGGATCTCTCATCAGGACTGGATGTTACAAGTGTTGAGCACCCCGTCTCTGACAAATAAGACTTTTTAGAACTGAAAACATGCAAAAATGTTGGGTAATGCTGGATATCTTGGCTTGTATTTATCCTGAAAGTAAAACAAAAGTGGTTTGGGATAATGCCAAAACCAAGTCTTTGACTTCAGTGCATTCTCCATTTGTGAAAATCCTCAGACATCACATGAAAGAGATGTTGAAAACAAAGATAAACATCATCACTAGTGTATGCTGGATCTGATGGATCCTTCATTTTTGTCAGACCTGATCTGAAGGAGCTGTAAGAACTCTTCTATTGATGAACAACCCATACTTCCCTTAACACTTCCAACCTTCATTTTTCTCCCAGCTCAATTTTGTTTTGTAGTGAGATGATTTCATAAATTCATATGGAACTTCCATGAAAATCTGGATTAATGATGGAAAAAAGAGGAGACTGTGTCTTTATAACACACAGTGGTTAAAACTCAAGCTTTTTACCATCCCAAGCTTTACATATGTGTAAAGCAACAGGAAGATGAGAATCATGCCTTCAGAAGGGAAAACAGACACTCTAAAGAAGTAACATAAGACCAGTTTCAAATCAAGAAAATTTAAACAGAGGGAATTAAATGTTACATAGTTATCAACATGGGAAGGTGCATGAGGACTGTTAATAGTCCACAAGTCTTCTAGTGCATGGAGATACATTTTGATCTTGGAAGAGTGCAATGGCACTTTGTGTCTTCCATCTCTCCACTTCTTTCCCCGTCATTGCTTCAGGCCTGTATAATGAATGGGATTTTCAAAGTCACACAGCCTTGACCTGTTCTCTTTGCCACTAAATTCAACTCAAATGTTGAAAATTCTACCTGCTTTTCTATTTCTGACTTTCCCAGGAGAGGGGAATTCTTGATGGTAAGTGGAAAGGTGATAGTATTGGTTTAAGGAAAACAATTAGAGACCTATGTCTGCTTCTTCACTTAGCTCCTCTGCGGAAAATAGATGCTGTTGAATGCTGCTCTTGTGTTAACAGCTCTTCTGAATGTGTCATTGCAGCTACCTTCGGAAGAAAACAAAGTAGCATCTTACGGATGAAGAATCTCCATTTTAACTGCTACAAATGTCAATTGTTCTAAACCTGTATGCAGCATTTGGCATCAGGGTTTACTCACCAATTATTGACAGCACCCCTTGCTACACTTGAAAATACAGTCTCAGTACATGTTGGCTGGAAAACAGCTTAAGTGCTTAGTGGTTCTTCCAGTTCTATCTTCTTTCTTCCATTCTCTCCTCTTTCTTGAACCACTGTGCATTAACAGTTTTCCCATAATGATGTAATTTTATCCACTCTCCAGCAGACCAGAAATACTTAATATGTTCAGTGACTCCCAGGGTATGGGATTAATTCATCTGGATTAGTTGTTTTTCATCTTTAAAAACCTTGTGGTAAGCAAGGTGCCAGATTTTTCTATCTTGATTCACAGGACCTGTATTTATGTGCAGCAAAGACTGATCTGCTCCTTTCACAAGTGTCCGGGCAATGTCGAAAGGCAGTTTCTATTTTGGTTTGGTCTAAGAGGTGACATGTCCAAGAGAGATTTCGTATCTCATGATCTGTTTGTGTAAGTCATGTCTCTTAAGTTAATTTGCTTAGGATACTGCTGGCAGTGGGTACTGGCATGGGATTTGGTGGAAGGAATGCTTACATCAGGTAAGGTCCTCCACGTGTTGCCTGAGGCAGTGGCTTCACGCTTCAGCCCAACATTTGTGGTCATTTACAGGGAAATTCCTGTGGGTATGCGGACACCCTGCTAAGGAGAGAAACTTAATTGGGGAATTAAATAACCAAGAAACGCACTGCAGTTTCATTTTCCATGTACCTAATGGTGTGTAGCTTCTGCTATGACCTATACCAGCAGGGCTGGATTAGAATCCACCAGGGAGAGTGTTTCTTTTGAAGTGAACTGCTATGTGTTGCACATGGAAGCATCTCCTGAAGGGCAACATCCTAGAACTCCAGGGCTGTTCAGCAGGGTGAATAAGCAGCAAGCCGCCTTTACATGGTTCGTTACGAGAGTCTTGGAATAACACTTTAGGCCTAGTTCAAAGCCACATTTTTAATGGATGAGTAATCCTGTCTCTTCCTCTCTTTCTAAACTTTTAGCTCCTCAAAGCATGAAAGGTAGGCAGGGAGATTATTTCTCTTCCATCAAGGGGGCTGACCAGCGGATCCAGAGTAGGAGGTTGGCAGGTTGAATATGTCACCAGCTACTTGGGCAGGGAGGGAATTCCTGCTCTTTCTCTTTGAGAAAAACAGACATGTTCCCTCCACATGTGAGGAGAATACCAATGTGAATCACTTCATCCCATGATCCTCCCAAGGGTCATTTATGCTGAATTTTGAAGCCATTCCATGGCTGAAACACAACCAACTATCCGTGCTCTCTTTTGGCTGTGGATGGTGCTATGGGGGGAATTGGATCCCTTCCAAAGCAAACAGCCCATTGCTGTGGTCCAGCCAGACTGCAGCAGCTGTGACAGGAGAGGGGGAATATTACACACATAGAGCTGGGTTTTGATTGAGCACTGACAGCTCCTCTTCAGGGATGAGCTGATGGTCCTCCAGATACACCCATCAATCTGCACACGGCATGGGGGAAATGGTCAAACAAGACAGACTGCACAGACTAGAGGGGAATGAATGAGGGCACTGGGTACAAATATCAGCATACATCAACGAGAGTGGTAGTTGTGACGTCACTCTGGCTTTGGGCTCTTCCTGATGGTCCCCCTATTCCACCTGCAGGGAGGGGCTATGAGTTGCCTTGGACTGATCCTTCACCTCAGGCCTAGGGATGATCTTTTATCTTTTATCATGGGAGCTTTTCCTCATTAAAATAACTGAACTAAATGGCAAAGCATGGAGAACAGTCTTTCTGTGGAAAAAAGTTGTGTAAACTGTGTGGGTAACTTGTAGAAAAGCTTATGTTCATTTGCACAGACTGTAAAATGCTTTTTCACAGCAACATTAGCCTGAACTGGATCCCTTTGGTCATGAAATCTGCATCCTTTGCTGCTGTGCAAAGTCTCTCTTATGCACTCAACATAGAGGGAATTCCCACATTTTTCTTGAATGTTCCATAGGAAAGAGCTGCAATACGCATATTTAGGTGGTGTATTCTCTTTTAGTCACACTTTCACCTCTTGTGCATTCTCTGACTATTCAGTATTCCTTGAAATCTTTATATTAGCTCACTTGTAAGCTGTGGTACCTCCCCAAGAAAACAAGTCATTTGGGTAGTTGGGGTGTATTTTGTTGATGTATTCGTTAACAGCAAGCCCCAGGGTCTTCAGGCTGGGAGAATCATCCATCTTCTGTGAGCAGGTAGAAAAATCTACTTTTATGCCCCAGATGTGTAGGAAAGAAGGAGGTTTGGATTTTTTTTCTATCAATAACAAACTTTTCATGTGTCATCAGGCAAGTCATTCAAACTCTCTTTTTTTTTTCCACTCTGCAGTGTGTGTCACAATCTTATCTGTTTTTATCAGCTAAGAACAAATCCCCTGTTCTTTAGGATGGCATTTCTCCCTATGTTTATATGTAGTTGTGTCATAATTAGAGTCTCTGGGTATTGCCTTAATTCCCACTGTAACCTCACCAAACTATACTTGAATAAATTACACATCATGGATATTAAATGTTCAGCTCAGTTTCAGTACAAAATAAAAAGCTCAAATGATGGTAACTTAAACTGGCAATAAAATAGCCAGCATTGTGCCTGTAAATACTTAATTTACAAATGTTTAGAGAATTAGGCACCTGCTATAAATCCTTATTGTGGGCTTTGCACCCTGTTGGCAGTCGGTGAGCTATATCTCACTTCATTATGCATGAATGTGTAATTTTCCAAAAGCATAAATGTGGCCTCCAAGGGCACATGCATTAATAGCATTCGAATGAACCAATTTGTTTCCCACCCAATGTGTTTATCTTCCAGCTCTTCGTTGTGAGTGCCAGTGGAAAGGTTAATGGCTCACAGCTCCTTGGCAAATGATGCACTGGTTTAACCTCTGCTGTGTCTGGATTTTTCGTTGTCTTTAGCCTTTAGCATGTTGAAAGTTAACAGCTGCACCCTGTGTTCTAGCTGGGATGTAAGAGGATCTTCTTTAGATTATTGCCTGTGTCCAGGTATAAATGGGTTCCTGTTTCCCCTCTTGCTTGTTGTGGCCCTGATTCATTGGGTACATGATGCTTTGGGAGCACTTGTGCTTCTTTCAGCAGAGCCTTTATGCCATTTTAAACACACAAAGAGCCACCAGAGCAGCTGGGTCTGGTCACCTGCCAAAAGTCAAGCAGCTTTTAGCTGAATTCATGCACAGCATTCCCAAGTGCAAATACCTGGACACAAGTGAAAGGAATATACAGCCTGAAAGGTAGTTTAGTCTAATGAGCTGTTGGATGAGGCAAGGTATGTGCTTTCAGTGCTGTCAGAACCATTGGGCAGCACAACTTTATGCTAAAATTTGAAAAGTTTCAATGTTAACCAGGCTCAGTTTTGACAAACTGGGGGGCAAACTGTCTGCTTGGGGGAAAAAAAAAATGAAAGAAATGTGTGAATTTCTCTGAATTCAGATGAAAAATCAAATTAAATGTGCTTTTTTTCCCCCATTAAGATGTTGGTGTTTGCTAAACCCAGAACTTAAAAATCACTGAAGGAAAGTCCAGTTAAAAAGCTTAAAATCAAACTAGGAGATTTCTCCTGGAGCTGAGTGACAAATTTATTGATACCCATAATTTTTGAGGAAGAAGCCACCTGAAAGCCTCTCCAAAAAGGAAGATGTTTCCTTAGGTGCTTAAAAACAACTGAAAATGTGGCATTTTCAGGGCAACTCAAGTGAACGAGGGGCAGAGCCATGCTCAATGATCATGCACCTCCATAGCCCCCCAAATTTGAAAACGGCAGTCTGATTAGAAATGCTCCAATTATTACTATTATTTGCTACTTAACAGCTGTCATTGAAGGCTCAGGACAGCTTTGTGTTGGGTGCTATGAATACACAGAATAAGAAAAAAAGGATAACCTGAACGTGCTTAAAATCTCTTTCTGAAGGATGATGAATAAATACAACTGGCTGGGAAGCCAGAGGTGGTGGGAAGATAGCTGTGGAACATTTCATCAAGCCTCAAAAGAATTCATTGTTGTCTAAATCTGGACTCTCAGCTATTACAGTGAATAAGTAGCATTAAGTAGGCAGGAATGGCTGTCTCTGAGCAGAAGGAATATTTATTTCTAAGCCTGAGTAATAACTACCATGGTGAAGTCAATGAGTTTTAAAGGAAATAATTAGGCCACAATTACAGGGGTGGAATGAAAAGCCACACCACGCAAGCTCCCTCTTCCTCTACTAACCTCATCCTTTCTTTCCCTGTTGTCCACTTGCTGTCTTACTCTGGAATTCGAATGAAAATTTAAGTGTATCTAAATGTAGCCTTGCCCCTGGGAGAGGGAGTGGATCTGTCATCAGGGATCTGTCAGAGTCAATAACATTTCCCCTGCAGCCCCGAGCCGTGCCTCAAGATCGAGCATTTCTGTCTGAATTATCAGCTAATGCTCTGACAAATTGCCTGTGATTTTCTTTTTTTCTCCCTGAGTGGATGTGCCTGGTCTACAGATGAGGTAAACACTGCCTAGCCCTGGTGTGGAGCAGTGGCTGATGATTTCCAGACAGATATTTCTGTCCAGTTGGGAAGGTGGGTGAGTGCCCGGCTGTGCTACAGGTCTGTTTTAGGAGATACCCACTGACCCTGACAGTGAGGAGTGATGGAGTGGGAAGATCAGCACCTAACAGAGAATTTTAGTAGCAGGACTGCAAGTGAGATGTGCTGATAAAACGGTTGGCAGTGTTGGAATTTTTTTTCCTTGCAGAAGGAAAGAGCTATTGGTGGCTTAGTCCTTAAAACACTGAGGTCATCAAATCTACTAGGTGATTTTCCACTTGTAAAATGAAGTCATCTTTGAGAGGAAAAACTATGGAAGATGCCACAAAAAGGCACCCAAGGCGTTTGTTTCTCTGGTCACAAGATTCAAACACTTCTTGAACGAAGGAAGCCTCTTCTCTGGCTGCATGAGATCCGAAGCATCTCTGTGTGTACTTGCTGTAGAAGTGATTTTCCTTGAAGCATGAGCTGCCTTTTAAACACTGTGGGTGCAGTGACAGCCTGTAATACTGATCATGAAATAAGATCATGAATGAGGGAGAGGCAGGAGAAATTCTCATCTGAGCTGTCATTGTTGAGATTTACATTAGCTGTTGCAAGTCTCTTCTCTGTATGTCAGCTGGATATACATTCCCTCCCTGGCCTTTTCCTGATTCCTCTGTTCATATGAAACTCCAGGCACTGTAACACTCTTTGCTCCTTCCTGGAACAGCCACCTAGCCCCTCTGCAAAGGGCTTTCCCGTGCATTGCAAATTCCAGCTGAAAATATGCTTTGCCCAGCCCTTCCCCTTGCTAGTTATTAAGTAACATATCATTATTCGCTCTGCTATGATATATTTGGGAATTCATCAACACTGCAATCTTTCTTTGGGACGAGAGTACTGCTCTCCCAAATCATCAATAGGATGCCGAATTCCCTTAGGCTCCCTTTGCAAACTCCAATCTTTTGCAGGACTGTGGAATGGTAGAAGCACTTTGGGGTATGTGACATTTTCTACTGCCTTCTCCAGGGGTACATCTACAGGAAAATAAAACTTCTGGGAAGACAAGAGCTGTGAGACTAGAGACATGAACACCATAAAGTCACCAAGGTTCTTGACAGAGCAGTGGCACCAACTAGAAATATCCCTGTATAGTTCTAGGATGCCAAATGACTAAAGGTGGAGATATTTATAATCTTTCTCAGACATCCTTATAAACATGTGCAGCAGCCAGGAATAGAAATGCAATTCTGGATTCTTCCTGAGGAATCTCAGACTAGGCATGCTGCTTTTTTATTACTCCAAAGATTTAAAGAGGGAGAGATTGAGGAAGAAGAGACAAAGGGCTTTAAAATCTAGAGTATCCCATTTAAAATAATTACTAGTCATAAGTCATTAGAACAATAATGCTTGTTATCAATATGCAGTTATCGTTGCATAATATACATAAATGAAACTATTAAAATGGAAAATAAGTGCAGAAACTACCGTGTCTTTTTAAAAAAAACATTTTTTCCTGAAATTCCAAATGTTCTATAACATTTGGACTGCCCAGAATGAAATCCCTTTCCTGTTCTCACAGCAGTGTAAGTGTTGAGGCGCAGAGATAAAATTTCTAAAGTCATGGAAGATAGATTGCATTTTTGATAGACTGGAGATTCTGTAGTTAATAGATACAGCAAAGGCCACTGGAATAGATAAAGGAAAATGAATGGATCATTCATGCTGAGAGTCCCTGTGTGTGTCCAAGTTTTTGTAAATATAGTAATAGTGAATGGCTTGGGCTTGAGTGTTCCATGCTTCTGTAGGGCAGCCACATCCTTCATGAACCTTCATGAACCCCACCTGCTTGGAACCACATCCAGAGGAAGACCTTGGCACGTCCTGTGGAGGTTCACTGTGGTGGGAATGAAGGTTACTGGAAAAATCTCTGAGCTGATAATTTTTTTTTTAATTGAAGAAAATACTGCCTTTTGCTTGGCTAGCGTATCCAGTTATCCCTGGTCTAGGGGAAGGCAGAGGTGCTTGGGTGAGAACGGAAACTGAGTCACCAAGTAACTGCCAGTGTTGATGAGCAGTGCTGTTACTGTCCCTGAATCCAAGCATGGACCGACAGGGTAACATAGGACCAGAACCCAGACTTTTGAGTAGAGAAGCCTTAAGAAAACTGAGTCATGAACACATAAAATAAATCGTTTCTTGATTCTGCTACCTACTTTAACATTAAGTTAGTGCAGGCAGGAATGCAATAAAGAATTTGCCAAGTGCGACACATTAAGGCTATTTCTCTTGCCATTAAAGTTTCATGTAAAAGTTCCAGAGACAGGTCTTGGTCCTATTTATAGGCGTCTTTCTTGCCTTCAACAATATTATTAAACTCTTTTGTTATAGAAAGCCTGTCTGAAAATGAGCCGGTCTGGTAAATAAAACAACACTTGCTTTTGCCAGCATACTTATCTCCACAGAGCAATATACACAAGAATATTTTCCCCATATGTTTTTGTCATCTTGTTATTGCATATGCCTATTTAAGTAGTTTTAGTACATTCCCAGAGCACTTGCTTTTCCTGTAGATTTGAGGTGGGGATTGTGGAAGTCATGACCAGGCAGCACTGCTGACACTAAAATCCAGGAGGAATATGCAAGGGAGAAGGGAATTTTATTCCCCACATATTTGTAGGCAGTCCGAGTGTCTGCTTGGGGTCTTGTGCCTTGCAACTGCCTCACAGCAGGTTTGCTGTTTGTTCGGACTATGGAGTGTGTGAGACAGCGCAGAGGTGCCTCCTACCCTGCAGGGGAAGCTTGGCTGGACACCTCGGTGACAATGTGGGGACAGAGGCCGCCTCTGTCCCATCCCTTGGCACCGAATTCTTTTCCTGTGTCAGGCAGAACTTGCGGCTCCAGCCTTGTCCCGCTGTGCACTCCCCCAGATTCTGCATGAGGACCAGGGTTAGTACTCCTGCAGGATGGGGTGGTGCCCGTGGGATGTGAGGGGTTATGGAGAAGGCAGCCCTGGCTGCTCCTGTGCAGAGTCAGCTGAGGAGCAGCTGCATGGGAGACCAGTTGGGGCCAGAGCATGGATCTGAGATTTGTTTTGGATGTGTGGGCCATGCAGAGCTGACGTTAAAAGCATGAGTCCTTTTGGATACACTGGGAAGAGGAAACAGAAAGCAAATTTTGAGGGGATTGTTCATTTCCAAGTACATTTCCAAGTGTGTCTTGGAGTCTCCTCAGAGACTAAAGTTATTGCTTCCTTTCATCAGTTTTGCTGGGCAAGATACATTACTGCTTCAACCATACCCCAATTTTTGCCCCACTTCCAAGAGTCAGCCAACAGCATCTGCTACAATGAAACATGCTAAAGTCAAAAATATGACTTTAAATACTTGTTAATTATTTTGTTAAACAGAGTTTTCTGCTCCCTATTATTACCAACACAAATGAAAGTGTGAGTCTGAGATGCCTAGAAGACATCTGCTCAACCAAAATGAAACAGTAAACAGGAAAGCCCCCCTCTGTGCCTTGTTTTCATCCAGCTGTTTCAGGATGGTCTGGGGACGCTGCCCCTGCTCCTGGAGAGAGCACTGACATGGTGTGTGGTGTGCACAGAGCAGATGCTTTTCTGCTGCAGTTTGTCATATTGTAGTGTGCTATATGTGCTGGGGTAGGATGGTGTAATCCAGAGGCTGTGAGGCTTTCAGTGCACTATGACTTTATAGTCGTGCTTTTACCTTGATTTCAACTCCTTTTTCCTTTTCTAGGCCTTTCTGAACAGTGGCATTTTCACCTGAAGTGGAGTGGGTGCTCTGAATGAACATTTGATTACCTCATTTATTGGAGGTAGTTTTCCCTTTAGTGGGTACGCTGGGCTTAACCTCAGTTCTGGGATTTACTTCTGGTTCCACTTTGTGTATTTGAGTTTCTTCTCACATTGTCTGGTTTTGTTTTGTGGGGTTTTTTCTTTCTTTCTTTCTTTTTTTTTTTTTTTTTTTGTGTGAGCATTCAGTTTTCAAAACTGAATCCTACTGTGTGGGCAGGGTCTTTATCAACTATGGTTGCAAACTGTTCATCCTTAAAAATCCTACAGCTCTGTTATTCCAAGTGCATCTTACTGCTGGCTGTTGATCCTTTGAAAAGCTCTCAATATAAGTAGTTTTGTGACCTGTACATGTGGCATGTGGTTGACCCCATGGATAGATGCTGAGATTCCCCTTGGTGCATTGGTCAAATGCCATTTACTGGTTTGCTGTGGCAATGTGAACTCTAGATATGTGTAAGGAGAATTCCATCTGACTTCCACCACATCTCTCTGGAGAAGCCATTTGTCATCATAACTCCTTATGAATGGTAAGTGCAACATGCTACTACATGCAAGGCAGGGAGAGGGACACAGCATTCAAGCTGGAGCACTGAACACACTGATACTTCTTGACTAGTGCATCAGTGCCATCATCAGGGTGGCTGAAAAACAGGTTTCACACGACTGACTAATTCTATTGGTGTGTGCACTGGAGCAAAACTGGAATAAAGTTTGTAAAACGCTCTGAAGTACCTTTCAAGATAACCCCACAGCTGGCAAATAAGAGTTGGCTGGGAATGTGAGGGCCTTTGTTCAGACTCTTGCACTGCGTAGTGGCTGATGGTTTGTTGGTCTGGATCTGGGAAGTGGCAGTGCTGTTTTGCAAAACTTTAATGAATTAATGCTCTGTATAGAAACAATATTTTCCTAATAGGAGAAGCTATTTGAGGAGGTAGAACTTGGACCACAGAGATCCAAAAGAGGTAACTGTGTGGCTCACCTGGGAGTATTTCTGGATTTACAGCTTTCCACAGCCCCCTCTTTTTGACAGGATGAAGCAAGAACCAAAGAGCAACTTGCTCTCTTCTGCAATAGCTCAATTACTGCAGCGAGTGCACTTCCAGATGTGGGTAGAGCAAACTTACAACCATTAGAGTTATAAAAAGAATCTATGACAGCATCTAATCTAAATCAGATTGTGAAAGATCAATCAGTGGTTGTCCCTGTCATCACTGATAACATTGTCTCACTCAGTTGCTTTGACGCCAGGGATAAGCCTGACATCAGAACCACAGATTTGAATTCGAATGGGGGAATCAAGAAGTTATTTCTAGCTTGATTTTTCCCCTCAATCTGAGCCATGGATACATTTATTAGAAACTTGTTCCCGGCTTCCTTGATGGAAAGTCATAACTCCCATTGTCTTGGTGTGCCCTGTGCCTCTTGCTAGAAATTCACCTTTAGAAGGTTCACCAACCCGGTATTTTTAGCTGAGATTAAAACAACTATCAAAAAATCCCATCAGAGGTACTTGAGCTGTCTTTCCACATCTGCTGCTCTCTTGCCCTGATACACTGCAGTACCAAGCACCCATGGACACCCATCATGAGCAGCCCCTCGTACCCAGCCCGGCTCTCCCACACTGGGTGCAAGGGCTCCTGGCTCAGCTGGCACAAGCTGTTCCAGGCTGCCAGCAGCACTTTCATGTCCTCAGGGGGTCCTAAAAGAGAAAAAGTGAATATATAACAGCAAGCACAGAAAAGTTACCGAATGCCTGTGCTGTTGTTTATACATTTAGATACTGTGATTAAATTACATACATAATGCATAGTGTTTGTAATACATTATTAATAATAATAATACTGTCTTGTGTTATTTGGCTAGAAGAGACATGCTCCGAGTGATGGTTCATTGGTCTATTCACACACAATTTTCATACATCTCTAAAGATTACCATTTTAACAGCTTTGTGTATGGATACTGCCAGGCAGTTACATTTAACAGTGCATAAATCTAATTCCCTCCGCACTCAATTTTCTCAGGCAGCAGAATCAATTTGAATCTGTCAGGATTTTATTCTAAAGTCTATTAATGCCTCCTGCCTTTTTCTGTATTTCCTTCTCTCTCCCTGTCTCTCACTTAACTATCTCACTCTTTCATGAATTCATTCAGCTACAGAAAAAGATGCCCCACTGATACAAACACCCCTTTATCTCTTTACAACGGAAACCTAATTAGGTGTGAAGGAGACACAAGGAAGGTCACAATTAGCCCTCCAGCGATAAAGGTTAGCAGTTGTGAAATCCTATAATAATGCTGTTGAACTTTGTTATTATCAATAATGACGGCCTTTGACAAGGTCAAGTTCATTATTCTTAACAGCTACCGCTGAGCTGCTGAACATCACTTTCCTTCCCCACCTCGGCAGCCGGGTTCTGCGGCACCATCCTTTCTCCTGCACTCTCATGTGTGTGGGCTCCTGCCACGGGACCTGCTCTCCCCTCATACAGCAGTTTGACCCACTGGGCACATTTCGAGACACTCTTGAATATCTTTTTATATTGAGCTGTGCTGAAGAATCATTTGCTGAGCCTTTTAATTATTGGTTAAAAAAAATCTCCTGTGTTTTTTTTTTTTTTCTTCTGTGCATGAGTGGAATGATTCTGCCTAATTAAGAACTTAAATGAAGATGGTAAGATGCTTCTGGGGAATGATACCCAATGTTGGGTACCTGTTATATCTGCAACCAACTTTAAATTAATAGAATTTAAATGACTCTTCATGGGGTTGTTTTTATGTCTCTTGAAGAGGGTTTCCCAGGAAATTGGATCCACCAGAGATGTTAGACTCTGTTCCATTTTAGTAGGGCTCTTGAAGAAGCAGGATCACGTCCCTGTTAGTTAAACCCGTAACTTGGTTCTTAAGTTTCCTTTACACTGAAAACATAGTTCCACAGTTATTAATATCAGATCTGTGCCCTTCCAGGTCATCTTGCCCCCATCAGGTGTGGGCATGTGATCTCATTTTTTTTTTAAAAGTGGAGTATGTGATGGGTATTTAATGCCAAGTTCATTCTTTCATCCCTGAAGTTTTAGTTTGGGTGATCCCTCGTGTGGTGGGGAAAAAGTGCTTCCTTTTGGTACACTGAGCATGACATCACCCTTTCACCTACTTGCTCTTGAGTTTTTAAGGGTCAGAAATCATATTTAACCTTCATTTTCTAGCTCACTTGGAATTCAAACAAATAATTAGTGGTGTTTAAGTTTAGGAAACTCTTGTCCTAATTTCCTCCTAAACTCAGTGGAGAGACAGAGGGAGGCAGAGAGCGCTGCAATTCAGATCTCAGATGGACTGAGCAGTCCCTGGAAGCTGCCTCTCTCTTTCCCTGTGCTTAAGGAGTTTTGCATAATTACACTTCTAACTTAGATACCTCTGGAAAATTCTTACTAATGCTTAACAGTAAGTTAAATGATGAAGTAATAAAAAAATGTGTATCAAGGGTAAAGGGCCAGAAATACCAAATATTGGATGTACATATTAAAAAAGAAGTTACATATGAGTGTAGAAGTTTAATTCTCTCACTTTTACCACTTCTCAAGGCAGATTCTTACCTTCTGGAGTCAGAGAGAATTGTATCATGCTGCCTTCTGCTAGGCCTCCAGGTAGTGTTGCATTTGGATGTTACTGGTATTAACCCCTAACTCATTTGGGATTTCATTTTTTAAAAAAATTTTCAAAAGACTCCATCGGACCAGCCTGCAGGAAAAATATCAGTAAACTAGGATATTCTTGAGATTACTTATGTCTTCTAGAGGGGGTTG
Source organism: Serilophus lunatus (assembly GCA_013399895.1). Taxonomy (NCBI): domain Eukaryota; kingdom Metazoa; phylum Chordata; class Aves; order Passeriformes; family Eurylaimidae; genus Serilophus; species Serilophus lunatus. The sequence goes on along the minus strand of VXBA01000861.1, from coordinate 1,375,067 downwards.
GGTGCTGGCATACACAATTGTACAGTTTCAAAAGCTTGTGCGAGAAACAGGCCCAAGTACAGAAGTGTAACAGCATCTGTGCTCCCGTGAAATCCAGCGTTCATGCAGTGCTTGACAGGAAAAAACATGTGCTGAGAATAATCCGTAATTCATGGCTCAAGGCTGAAGTTCAAACAGCATTTTCAGAGAGTGCAGACACAGATCACTGGACTCCTTAAGGATGTTCTTCCAGTTATCTTGGTTCATTGCCTCCCAGCTTCCAAATGTATGAGTGCTCAGAAGCCCATTTGAAGCTGGCACTGCTCCTCTGGTGGCCACAGAGCTATGCTGATTTACACCTGCTGAGGGTCTGGCTGGATAAATACTGCACAACCCGAATGTGCAGAACATGGCAAAAGAGGAGAATAAGAGGCCAAAGCTGCTGAATAGCTAAAACAAATGCTAACAAATCTCTAATTACTTAAGTTGAAAAAGGAACAAATAAACTGCCAGGAAAGCATAGTTTACAATTTGATGTGCTAATCTGAAATCATAGCAGTCATTTTGCTTGCATGTATAATTTGGTAACATGGCCATTGATACTTTTAACTTCTGGTTCTGAGAACAGCAGAATATTGCACCCCAAGCACACTAATTGATGAGAATCCTCCTGCCTACACAACTGCTCAGACATCCCTGTGAGATGCACCTTACACATGGCTGCATGTTCCTGCTCCCCTTCCTGTGACAGAGCAGGCAATACGTAAAAACTTGCAGAAAGAACATATTACAGCAGAAAATTGTGACACTTATTTGTTAAGTGATTCAACTCTAGGAGGAAGATTAAGCTTTTTAGCTTCCCTGTTGTCCCCATAGCACTCACTGGGTATTTATCTTGCTAGTGTTTCTGTATTGCTGTTACTATCCAGTTGGTAGGAACTTCTATTTGCATCAGACAGCAGATTTTTTATCTATAAAGCCAAGGATGCGTCCTTGTGCTTCAGGAAGAAGTTTATTGGCTGATTGACATTAAATGCCAATTTTATCAAAATATTGATTAGAAAAATTCTTAAGCTTCCATTGTATCATGTAGCTATATCTAATTGCAGCTTTATCCAACCAGTGCAATATGTGGCTTGCCAGACTAGAAAATGATGTATGAGCCATCTGGGCAATGGGCCCAACCCTGGGCAAGATTAGTGCTTCAATTAGCTGCTGATAGCATTCCATTAGAATATTGGTTTCAAAGAGCACTAAACAAGAATGTTGTGCTTTGATTTTCAGATTTAATTACTTCCATCAGGCCTATAAATGAACTCATTAGTCTTAGTGGCTCTAAAACCTAGAGACAATAGAATGTTATTGCTATTGTTCTTATGGTTTGTGCAAACACTACTTTCCAAACGCTCTTAGGAACAGGGATCAACCTTCCCTCCATTCCTAATGGAGCTGGTGGGCTGACCCTGTGGAGCTACTCTGGTGTAAACCTGGTTCATTGTGGTGGTCTGTGGTGGGATCCAGGGCCTGCTCGTAAAATGTTACTGTGGATTAAACTCACACCTTGGCAGTACTTGGCTGTTTTTCTTTTCAAAGCTATTTTTGTGTTCTCTGATTCTTCCTCGTTCTCTCCACCTCATATTTTGCTTTATGGTTGGCCCAAACTTCCAAGAATTCTTGTGGCTTTTTCCTTTTTTTTTTTTGTTTTTTTTTTTGTTAATCCACTGTATCAGGATTTCATTACACCTTTTTCTCCAATTTTGCAAAGCCATATCCATTTTTGTTTAATTTTATTGTCTTTGCTGCTTCCTCTTGACCTGAGCGGACAGTGTGCTGAGTTCCACAAACACAAGGTTTTTCTTTCAGTATGATTCTTGCCCTATTCCTTCCAAAATAGAAGGGGAGAAAATGAATAGAGAAGGGGGATGCAGATGCTGACCATCACTTCCACTCTCTGGAAGCCACTGAGCTGAGCAGAAACCTTGTCCCAAGCAACTTCAGTCTCTGAAGTCAGCATTGCTTTAGGCAAGGCTAGAAAGTCCCAGGGATCTTCCAAAATAAATTGTACAATAATTGTGAGAGGAAAAGGGCAAAATGAACAGTCAGCTGTGGTAGGGAAGGGGTAAAGGAGGATTACCAAATCAGAGCCTTGGTATTTCTTGAAATTAAAAAACCCAATACAGTGTTGCCATTAGTTCAGCAGCGTATCACATTCTTTGTTAAAACCTTAAATTTTCCAGAGCTTTCTTTAATCCGAGGTGAATTTCACTTGGTAAAAGTCCTTTGTTTTTTTCTGGTTTCCTTCTTCTGAGGAGGAAGGATGCCATGTGTAAATAAAGGATATGATGCTCTGCACCACTGACTTTTATTAAATTAAAGCTATAATCAGTACAGTATGTCTTAACCATAATATTAATATGGTTAACCAATAAATGTTCTCATGTTTAAAGCCTAACACCTGTTTTGTATTAGCATCTGGACAGTCATTTCATATTTCATTTTAATAGAATATTCTTTGATGAAATACATAACTCAGTTGTAATTTTTAGCTTCCAACCCTGCAAAAATCCCAGACTATGACTGAAAGAGCCTACTCTCACATCTTAAATAAGGTTCTCCTAAATTTTGCCAGACTGTTGTGATAATGATAGGAGTTTAGGGAAGTGAATAAAAATGCTGAATCTTTGGACATCACTCAGAATTTTGCTCTTGATTTCCAGCAAGCATATTCTCTGCCGTTCAGAGGAACAGTATAAGTTCATCCTTTCTAGGCTTCTGCTGGTCACACATTTCTTCCCCTTCTCTCTCTTTTGCTCTGCCCTACAGTTTGCTGGGAATCTATAGCAGGAATGCCAATGTTCATAGGGCTTGGAGGCAAAATGAGGAAGGGGACAGCAGCTGTGGTAAATGGAGCTAAGTTGTGTGGGGCACAGAGGTGANCAGAAGGTAGGTTAGGCAGTGCATCAGCCTCCTCTCCAGTCTCAGTTGTGCCTAGCTGGGGACATAAACCAGCCCAGCAAGAGGGAAAAAAAATTACTCCTACCTAGTCTAGTCGAGGGCAAAGCCCATGGTGGAGTCAGTCGGAGTTTGTATGTGTACTTGGGTGATTCTTTTTCTATCTAAGTGCTTTCCATGCCATTCTCAGTAGTTCTGGAGCCATCCTCAAGTGTTTAAAAATAGAACAAAGTCTCTTGCAGTCTTCCTGCTTTCTTGAATTTCCCATCTTCAGAGGAGCAGTCTGATGGATGAGTTTGTTTTTCTGGATCTGTTATGCTGAAGAGATGAGAAGAATGAGAGTGAGGAGTCTTCCTCCATGGTCACTGTTTTGTCTAGTCAACTTTCTGCTCTCTAGGACCAGCTCCCATAAAAGCCAAACTACTTCTATTTTTAAAACTATTTGGACTAGAGAAAATCAGGCAGATTATACACAGTTGTCAGAGTTCCTGTCAGCAGATGGAAGCAAGTTCACTGTTGGCTTCTGGCAAGTATTTCTGACTTGATCCTATTTTGCTGCTGCTTTCCTGGTGTATCCTGCCCCAGTGGTGCTCCTGCAGACTTTACAAGGTTCTTGTTTCCTACCATGGGCATGTCCTGGGACAAGCTGGGCAATGGAGAGTAGAGAATGACCACACTGGGGTGCCAGGAGGGACTTGGCTTTCTTATAAGCCCAAGCCTGATGTGTTCTTGTAGTTGACTGGTGCTCACAGCAAATTTCTTATCTAGCACATACCAGGCAGAAGGGAGACGTGCTACCAGTGTATAAGGGGTGATCCCACCATGAACACAATGCAAATAACCTTAGTCCTGTGCTTAGGCTGTCCTAACATTAACAGTAGCATCCATCCCATCACTCTGCTCAACCTGGCTGCTAATCTTGGCCTTGAAGATTGACACAAGTTTAACCTAGTGAATGAGTTAACAGAGCTCCTGTGTAACTCATCAAAGACCTCAGATTTAGTGTTACCAGCCATAGGCTTGGGCAGTGCTATCCTAAAACTCCTGTGATAAATTAAAAAGAACACAAACTAATGGGTTGTCACTTTTGATATACAGATTGTCCAAACACTGCTTGCTTTCAGTTTGTCACAAATCATGTGAGACTGAGGAATAAACAACAGATGTTGAAAATGAAAGATGTTTCCTCAGCAGTCTGTTGCCTCCAGCCGTTGTGCTGCTGCTCCTGGTCACGTTCAGCCAGAGAGCCGGGCTGTGCCTCAGCTCCGTCTGATATTGCGGCCGAGACCTCTCCAGCAAAATCACTCAAGAGCTCCTGTTTCGTAATGACAATACAACAGTGGTTTATTTGAAGGCTGAGCCAACTTTATATCAAAGCCAAGTATGTCTGGCTTGGCACCATGAGCTTGCACCGGAGCCAAGCAGCTGGAGCAGACTGTATGTGTATTTAAAAAGAACAAAACCAAAGAGACTCTCAAGTTATCTCCTCCAAAAGGTCAATCAGAGTGGCAAATTGCAGTGCCAGGTTTTGCATCAGACTTTCTCTGGTCTATCTTTGCATACCTATAGACTCAACTGCCAGGCTAAGTCTGGATTAGCCCCTGGCTTCCCATCTCTCCTGGCTTTCTTACTTCATTCTGTTAATTGCAGGAATTGCAGCCTTGTAAAGTGTTAATAACTTGCCCCTGTACCCACCTTTTTTCTTCTTTGTGCCAGGTCCATTTCATGTTCTTTGCAATCCACACCACCACAATTAAAAGTGCTCTAGGATTTTCTGCATGGACTTGTCTCAAAGCTGAGTCTGTCTGAGAATTGAATGTCTGAACCATGGACTGAGAATGAAGAGTCACACTGGATCACAAGATATTATGAACTCAAGGGACACTTTTTCTGGACTAGTTAACAATTTTACCCGTGAATTTTGCCACGTGTGCTCATAGCTCACCATGAATGAGAAATCTGCAAATCCATTTTCAAAGCACTTTCCATTTTTCTAGTAGCAGATGTATCACAGCTTTTCAGTAAAATGGTTGGTAAATTATTTTCCCTCTCATCTTTACCACTACAACAAAAACATTTTAGTTTTAAGTCTCAGATTTTTTGAGGGGGGGATTTGTTTGCTTATTTGTGCTCCTGCCCATTAGCTTGAATCAAGGAAATAAATCAGATAAATGTGTTTGACCTGCAAACAACTGCATGAAAAAAGAGTAAAGCCTGTTTACTGGATTAAATCTTGGAGAGAGTCTGGTGGTGAGGTAAATTGTCACGTCCAGTGGTCATTCATAATCATGCTTCAATACATGTGACTACTGAAACTGCCCCTAGTTTTGTTCAAAATGTCTTGGGGAAGTGCTCAGCTGCTGGCTTATTCCTTGCCCTGAATTCTGATGGGAATTGAGGTGTAACCCAGTTAAAAGTAATTACCTCTAACCAGTTTCTGTGGTCTCTGAATTGCCTGTGAGATTCACAGCCCCTGAAATGAGAAATCTGAGACCTTTGCACAAAATATTTGTTTAAGACTCTTTATAAATGAGGGAATGTGATTGAATTGGAGCCCCAGTGAAGGTGGGCTGATTTCAGTGGCAGTGCATTAATTTTGCATCGAATGAAACCTTCACTCTACGCTGCTGGAGGAAAGTCCTGTCCACTGCAGCACAGACATGGAATGAGTGACTCGGTCTCAGCCTCGTTACAGACTAATCTGGGGCTTTTGGCCATTTCTACAGAGGTGATATGCAGACAAGGGGGACAAACAGTGATGGCTGAAGACATTTCTGCATGGGAGAGATGGATAAGGTGGCTTGAGTCCTGCCCCTCTCACATGTTTCACTCCCCTTTCCAGATTCACCAGTGTGCCAGTGAGGGAGACCCTTGCTGCACTGGTTGCACAGGAAAGCATCAGTAATGCCAGTCCAGCTGCGGGGTCATGGACACACGGTTCAGGCTGATGGCATGGGGACACACCCTGCATTTTTAGGCAAAAGCAGATGGTTACTGTGAAAGTAGCAAACTGTGGCTGACAAAGAGTTAGCTGGGGTTTTAGCTGGGCATTACTCTTTGTTAATGGTGGAAGTTCACAAGGAATAGGAAAACCTCTGCTTCAGACCTCTTGATCAGGGCTCCTTGGCCAACTCCTTTCTCAGCTGCAGCTGGACACTCCAGCATGAGCAGCAGGACTGGAACTTTTGTTTCCTGAGTTACTCTCCAGCATCATCAAGAGCAGTTTCTGTGTGGCTGCAGGTGTTCATCTTACCAGGAATGCTTGCACTGGCTGGTGCAGAGCAGAGCTGCTGGGGCTCCAGTTTACACAGGACATGCGTCTGCCCTTGCATTTGAGGGAGAAATGGAGGATGGGTTTGGGGAGCACTTTACGGGGGTTATCCCTGGTGCTTGTAAGGCCTGAGCTGTTGGACTAATCCTGTGCAGTCCTTGATTTTGCCCTGGCACTCCTGTTCACATTGGGTACAGTGTCCGTTTGTATCAGCTCAGCTTTTTTTTCACACCAGTAGGTCATCTGGAGATGGACGATCTATAGAGATCCAGCTCTGAGCCAGAGTGAATGGCTGAACCTGCATCTCTCACTGCAGTCATCTTGAAGCACAGTCTTAAGATTGTTACCTTGGAAGATAAATGGAAATGTCATCAGCCTTGGCTATAGTACTTAGGAGGTGAAATACCCTTTCAGGGTTTCTTATTCTGATAACAGTGAGCTTTTAATGATCACGTATACCAGCATGGGAAAATAGAGGAAGAATGCATATATAGTGGGTGTTAGGCCTAATATCTAAATATAGGCAGCATTGTGTGCATTATCTCTGTTTGCTTAGCCAACGTAAGATGGGCATTAACATTCTGTTTCAGTCTTAATTAGTGGCTGATAAAAGCACAAGGTGATACTTAACAGTGTCTTGACAGTGTAATTTATCTAAAATTTCCTAATAATATGGTTGCAGCAGTCTTGGAAGGGCTGATTTAATGACTTTCACACACTTAAGGTTTGGTACCAATGAAGTCTAATATGTTGGTTGCTTAGGAGACATAATCAAACAAAGCTGAACACATTTATTTCTCCCCTTTTCCACTGCATAGAGGATTCTCTTACTGCAATATTTTTCTCTATTAAATGCCTAAGCTTTAGGTGTTTATATGAATGAAGAAAACCCCAACATCCTAACAATCCAGATCCCCTATTAAAGCAGCAGATGGCTCCTAGAGCCAAATTAGGGACCTGTGATAGAACAATAAAAGCTCTGCTTTAGACAATGCACATGTTCAGAGTAGGCAGTGTTAAATGGGACCTCCATGCAATCCGCTCTGAGAAATAGCCTTGCTGGCATTGACCTCTTCCTTTGTGTAATTCAACACTGTGTCATCAATTGCAATTGCACAGACGTCTCTGCAATTTAGCAGACCTTGTATGGACTGACTTTCCCAATATTTGTTTAAGATGAACTGTATAAACTTGTTATTAGTAGTCTGCCAGAGTAAGGAAGATAACAGTGTTTGCATGAGGCTACATAAAACACAGAACCTGGGCAAGGTGCACTGAGCACGTTCCCAATAAATGTTCTTGTTTCAGGGTCTGCTGCTGATCCTAATGAAGGAAAAAAAAAAAAAAAGTGAACCTCCCAGCATTTGAAGTCAGGGAAAGATCATGTCTTGTCTAGGTTGGCCAGAGGTTCTGGGCATGAATGGCTTACTTATTAAATGTGCTAATTTTAAAAAAAGTCTTTGAATTTACCTGAGCAATGCAGACAGCAGAACAAGGCTGCAGTGGGGTCTGATTGACCACATCTCAGTTCTATGTCTGTGCAGTCCTACTGATTTCATCACACCTTAGCCCTGCTCTTCAGTGGAGTATATGATACAGGGACACAGCCCTTTTGGAGCGTGTTCTCAGGCGTATCGCTGACTCCCAGTTTTGTCTCCCTGTGCGGCCATCTCTCCACCTGCAGCATCAGAACAGTCTCAACTTGCTCTAAGAAATACTCTGAGATGGATAAATAATGTCTCTGGAAAGGTGCTTCTCAGCCAAAAGGTTGCCCTGTGCAGGGATCCCCTTCTCAGAAAGTAGCTGGAGTAAAGTGGATGTCGGGTGGAGTCGCTGATAAGGGTAACTAGACCTTCCAATCAGAGGTTGGGGAAGGAACAAAAGAACACAGACATCTAAGCATACAGAAGGCTTTCTTCAGCAATGCAATTAATTTTTACTGCTTGATTATTAATTGTTATTACTTAAGATTGACCAAGTAAATCAAAGTCCTTAGTAACCCATCAGTAGATTTCTTCACCTTCCCTGTGTCCTTCCAAGGGCACAGTACCAACTGACAAACACAAGTCACAGTAAGGACAAGCAATTTGTACCAAACAGTTGTTTTTCCAGTTGCTCTTTCACAGTTCCAGACACAGGGACCCTCCATGAGTGATGTGCAGGATTCCAGTGACCCTGTCCATCACTGCACCATGCAGGAGATTATCCTGCCCACAGCCCAGACAGCGGCATCCTGACCACTGGGAGTTCTGTCCTCTGGGTCCTCCTGTTCACCTCACAGATGTCTGTGCTCATCATCTCACAGTATGCATTGAAATATGCTGTGGGATCCTGGTGTCCACTCTGGGGCTCCAGGGAAGGTGTAAGCAGGGATCACTGCAGCTCAGAGCTCCAGGGTGGAATTATTTGCAGAATTCTCAAACCATCTCTGAGTTTCGAAACCAAACCTTGGCTTAAGAGAGGGGAAAATCCACTCCCATTATTAAAGTCGTTGTTTCATACAATTGAGCAGAACAAAATGTCAGCTTTTTCCCTCCTACACAGAAAGCCTAGGATAGGGAGGAGTAAGGGAAAAGCCCTGGAATAGCAAGGCTGATGGTTGCAAATATATGGGCACTATTTCATTTTTCATTGAGTTTATCTTTCATTTCCCTGCTCTCTCTTCCTCCCCACAGTATCTCTGCATTGATTTTTCACTCTGCCTGTTTATAAATGTTTATAAAGCATTTAGGGAGTCTAGGGAAGGAAAGGTCTCCAAGTACTTAGTGGAGGAAGAAGTTAAACACTGGGCTGCTATGTTCTTGCTGACACTGGGCAGTATTTCATGCCAGTCAGAATCCTGCTGCTTGGGTGGGAATGGCTGAACCAGGGAAAATCTTAGTGCATCCGCTGCAGGGAGCAGTTCTTGGAACAGCACTGCCATTTACAGCTTGAGCAACAGATGATAAAAGAAACAAGAACACGTTATTCCACATTTACGATTTGCTTTGGGAAATGAACTTTATTTTGACATGAAATACTAAATGATCTTCTTGTCTTCCCATCCACTAAGTGAAGTCTTGATGAAATAGGGATGGAGATGTTATCATTCCAATAAATACATTAATTGGTACTATTGTGCTGTTCATTAGAGAAATGAAACAGATTAGGATCTTCATTTAACTCATAGGAAAGACACAGGCATCCCAATGTTTCTGGTAGCTGGAGTGTCATAAGCAGTGCTGCAGTCCTACCTTCACAGAAAATTCCCCCCTCTCTGCTACATTGTTGTGTTTTGCTAATTCCACATCCACTTTGGCAAACCTTAGAGCACCCGTGTCCTTAAAACTGATAGAAAACTGCATATACAAACATGGAAATCATCTCTGCCTGGCTTATCAGCTAGTTAAAGGCTCGTGCCTCTTTGTCATGTTTGATGCTGCTGCCTTGCATTGCTCCTTTGCTTACCTGGGCCCTCTGGCTATGGATTTTAGTGGGGTAGGAATCAGGAAGACAGCTAGACAATCACGTTGGAGTTTAGTGGAGTAGAGTGAAAAGCTATGGGTGAGACAGTGCGAGTTCAAGTTCTTCCTGCTTCCCTAAGCCTGCTTGGAGTGTGGTCCCTTTCACAGCACGACCAGAGCTGGGTAAGTCATAACATGAGAGGCAAAGCACCATTGGTGTGTTTTGAACCTTATCCAGCGTGATATTTCAAAAGAGTTGGGGGTATCTTAACAAGGCAGGAAACCAAAATGAAGCCTATGCCAATTTCCTTCTGTTGCTGGGTGTTGAGTGCTCATTTTTTTAATTCTTGAGGGTTGAACTTTAACAAAGTGTTGTTTGTCTGACTTCTGTAATCCCTCTGCTTGAATGTTCTGAAGTCCCAGTCTTCAGACCGCTCTATTTCATTGGAGGCTTGAATGCCAGAGGTGCCCAAATAATTACACTGTTCCAAGCTGGGGTAGGGGGGAGGGAGGTGTATGACAGAGAGGCCCCAACTTCTGAACCACAGTAGATGATTGTATGTCATGGATTTGATTATAATTGTTCCATAGGGGAAGTTAGAAGAGTTAGTATCTTTTATAAAGTAGTTTTCCAAAGGAGGGTCTTTTTCTTCTGCAGTAGAAATGTTTTGTGAAAGTGTCTATTACAAAGGTGTTCTGGCAGAAAAGCTTGGAAAGGAATGTTTGTTTTGACTCCTTTGTTTTGTTTGAGCTGGGGTTTTTTCAGTGCTTTAATGAAGTGGTTGCTTGTTTCTAAACAGAAGTGTTTTAAAATATCTGTTCAGCAGAATGACTTGGGATTTTGAGGTTTGGTTCTAATTCAGAGTAGCAGAAGCCTTAGAAGTGTCAGGATACCCTGTGGGTTTAGAAATCATCCACCACCAGGTAGGATATAACATCTTCTTGTGTAAACTTAATTTTAATTGCTTCTGCTCTCACCTCTGAAGGTCTTTAGCTTGGGCTTCAGTTGTGAGAATGTGTTTGTGAGCATGCCTATAGAAAAGGTCTTCTGAACTGGGAATTGTGTGGGTTTAGTTATTTATGCAGTTAAGAGTTTTGCTTGCAAAAGAACAAGTTTATTCAAATGCAACACTAAAAGGATTTTGATAGGCTAGCACTGGGCTGAGCTGTTAAACTCTATCTGATACTGAAGGCTTATTTGGCTCTTAACAAAAGAGATTTAAGAGGTCTTTCACCTGCAGCACAAGAAGGACCTGAGAGTTTGTGAGTATCAGAAATGATGATGGAGAAGGCAGTTATCTGATTTCTGTGGTGTGAAGGACTTCATCCAAGATGGAGCAGCAGGGGTAGACATCATGTACCCAGACTGAAAGTTTGTGCTTTAAATGGATGAGGTTGTCTCTTTTCCGTGCTAGTATCTTGGAGAAGAAACATTTGCATGGACATTAACTGAGCCTGGTGGGGGTTACATTCAGTTCAGTGCATTTTCCTGGACTGCACTACTGTTTTTTCATAGCAGCTGTCACTGTGGAGAAGTTCCTCTTTTCACGACAGATATTAGAAATGTTGGTGTTCCAGTGGGTGAGATTGGGAAAGCCCTGCTGGCAGGAGGCAAAGAAGGGGCTGCATTCCCAGGCCACCAGCTGTTTCCAAGTGCTGCTAGTCCCAAAATGACAGGACAGAGCTCCTCTGAGGTCCTAGGTGTTCCTTAGACTTTCATATCTTTACTGTATTTTGATAAACCGATAAAGCTCAGAATTATTTTGATTTAGACAGTCCACAACTTGAAAACACCTAGACTTACACAGTCAATAAACCAAAACTGTCTCTTCAGCACTGCACTGACAAGGCTCAGAAAGAGACACATAGAGAATCTCTCCGCTAATATTAAACTGATTTGGCCATTTTTATTCTATAAAGGAGGCTGGTTATGAGATTTAAAAAGACTCATATATCATGCTGCCTCATTAATTTTCCATTTGGGCTCAGCTGTCAGAGGATACCATATTAAACTGCTGCCTGGAGTAGTCTTCAGTGGCAGAGAAATGATGTTTGATACCCTTTGCATTTCACACAGTCTGTATAAAAGGTCTCCTTGATTTGCCATCCCTATTATTTTCTGTCAGAGAGCCCTGCATGGCCTCTCCAAAATAATATCACCTCTCCAAAACCCTGAAGGTCTATTTGTGGTTTCCATGGTGACAAAATAACCCATAATATTCTTTGACTACTTCTGTAAATGAAGGACACAACTGGGCCTTTGAAGAATAATAGATTTTTTCTTTTTCTTAAGAAAAGATGTACTTGTGAGCTCAAAGAGGGAAGGGGGGAATGGATGAAAAAGATATTAAGGGAAGAGATTTGGCGTGTAACTCAAAGGACTTGCTGCAAGTGCAGCAGACAGCACTTGTTGAAAAATAGACCTTGAGCCATCTGGTACCAAAACAGGAGTGGGATATAGCCCTTGTGATGACTGAGATGAAGGAGCTTTTGCTGTAACTTATTTTTGCAATAGCTCTGCTACTTAATTCTGAATTCAGAGACACGCAGGGCCAGGCTACGCAGGTGCAAGTGTGTGGTTAAAACATTTTCTTCCAGGAACTGTCAAAACCCTGCTCTGTGCTGCGTGGGAGGGAGGATGGGATTTTCCAGCAGAGCTGGCCTGGGGGAGAAGTGGGTGGGAAGGAAGAAGTGAGGCTTTTCTCAGAGTATTTGTAGAGTTTGTGGAAAAGTCAGCTTTCCAGTTATAGTCCTGTGAGTGACCTGCCCTCCCTGCAGAGCCTGTGCTGGGTGTGCTGAGGGAAGGTGCTGAGCAGGGTGTGAGCTGTAAGAGCTGCTGTTCCTGATCTGCTGCTCCTTCCTGCCACTGTGGGACCGTCCAGGCTGTTTTGCCTGCAACCTCTCTAGGGTGGAAAGCATCTCTTACTGCTTGATGAACTGCAAGGCCCGTGTCTCTTGTCTAATTGCATAAAAACAGTGAGGTTCAAGTGAGTCCTATGAAAGCTGCTACCTCAGGAGCATTCGCAGCACACTGTGGAAACACACTTTTAAACAAAACCACATCTTGCAGGTGAAGAAACTGAGACATAAAGCAGGTAGCTGAGCTTAGCAGAGCACTGCAGAATGTTGGGGAGGAGAATGCTGGGCTGCTTGTTCCTTCCCCAAGGTACTTTGCTCTTTCCTTAGATGAACTGTAATTCCGTTTTCTTTAGTACGTGCTCCCAGCCTGCCCAGTGATGCTGTCCATGATGGTAAACTGCTGATTCCATCACGTGCAGGGTCAGAACTGGTGCTCTGGGTCTGGCTGAGTAGACATTAGGTCAGACATATGGTGAAAGGATGGTTAAAATGCCCCAGAATAATAACGATGAGATTCCTGGACTGCAGGCGCAAGCACTTCCAGGTGGTTCAGGTTAGCCTGGGTTGGTAAAATCCCAACAGCTAAATTATCTGAACATTGAGGGGGCTGCACTGCAGAGTAGGAAAAACTCGGGTGGTTCCTAGGAGTCTGTTAGTAATTCCTGCTTCTGGAGATATCCAGCTTTCCTTGTGGTGTTTTCTTTTGGGTGTATTCTAGCACTTTAACTCTCAGTTCTGGAAGAAACAGAGAAGTACAAAGATAATTAAAACTTGATTCCAGAGTGTCCTGGTGGTTTGCAGATGTCCCTGAAATTACTTTAACAGCTCTTCCAACCTCTGAGTATGTTAGTGCTGCAAGGGGGAACCAAAGTCTGGTGTAATTAATTACTCACTATTTACCCCTCATTTTGGTGGGTTTTTTGTTAGCTTGTTATGTTTTTTGGCCTAAAAATAAATTAATGACGTTAAAACAAACAAAAGCATTTGCATGACTGGCTGCTTACTTAATGCAGGACTGTAATTGAGGCAACTTAAGTAATATAAACAGAGGAAGAAATGAGGGCAAGATTAAGCCAAAACCCAGTATAAAACCACATTTACCACCAACCTTGACAATATGAGGCAAAATCTTGCTTGGTTCCTCTGTTCCTCACATGTGCATGCCTTTGGCAAGGATGATTAAAGTCTGTGCTGCTTCCTCTCTAATGTGAACAAAGCCCTTCAGAGCCCTATTCTAGTTTCCTCTTAGCATCATGTTTAGCTTCCTTTGGGACTGACCTTTTACTGCCCACAGCCCACCTCCATCCTGTCAGAGGGCCTGCAGAGAGTTACTAAGTTAAACATCATAAATCCCACTGTAAATGATTACACAGAGCTTTTCACTAACAATCTTCTGTGGGGATATCAAGCTTGATAGAAGCATAAATCATTTAAAGAACATCTGCCTAATGAGGGGTAACCTGGAACTGCTTCCCTGAGCCTGAGTGTACCAAGGGAAAAAAAAATTGTAGGCAATTGCCTATTTTAGCTGGTGCCTGCTGGATACAAGTTGATTTCTGTTGTCACAACTGCCTTTGCTAGGCACATTGGACTCACCCATATTCCCTGATGGTGACATTTGCTTTACCTGCAGTCCATAGCACCAAGAATGAGGGATGTAAGCTAACTTTAGTGTGTGTGGTTGTAAAGAAAGACTAGAAAGTGTCCAGATAAAAAGTTCTACAGAAGCAGATGAGTCACAAGAGGCAACCCAAGCAGGTGGTTTAGAGGCAAGCTGAGCAAAGATGTACTGTGGGCTAGGAGCTGTGGTTTATGAGATGGCAACAGAACTGGGGAGGCTGAGAACAGGAGCCACGGTTTAGGAGGTGGGTAGAGAATGTACCTGGACTTACTTGATCAAGCTCTTGCTTGAAATATTGTGGCTGGACATGTAGCTTCTGTTGTAGGAATATAGGAGAGCGCTGAATGCAAGAATCATCATCAGCCCAAGGGTTGGATTTTTCAGGGGAAGCACAAGGTGAATTTGAAAGGAAGGAGTCTCATAAAGCTGAGAATCACAGCATGACTAGTAGATAAGGAAACTGCTGATAAATACAAGGGTTGAGTTTCCAAGAGGGCCTGATGCATTCCTTAGGACCTGTCAACTGCAAATAAGGGCTAACAAGTCTGTTAACAGATAATCCTGCAGGCAGAGAACAAATATGGCACTTGAAAAGTCCTTCCTATCTGTTCATTACTTGTAATGGAAAGAGTTTCAGTTTCCTATTGTCACAGTTAAGCCAACCTGTGACTTTGACCATCTGAAAGATATCTGACTGTCAAATTGATGATGGAAGGATTAGTGGGTGAGGAGTAGCAAATGGAAGCTTTTCCATTTCAAATCACTTGATCATCAGGAAAGTAGTAAATAAGCAGCAGCAGTAACCTTGGAATGCAACTGAGTCACTCCTGCCGTGCAGGTTTGACTGCCAGATGCTCATGGCAAGTCTTCACAGCACTGTTTAAAGCTGCTGCTCCCTGATGATAGATTTAACAGAGATGACTAGAAGGAGCAGGATAATTTTTTAAAAGTAGAGTTCTTGTCACACAGAACTGGTCATGAGATTTTAGGAAAACCCATTGCCTTTCTGCATTAATAAACTTGTTGCATGTGTAAGTTATCCATTGCCTTATGTTGCAGAGATGGTGCCTTGGATCTTCCTACTGTTATTAGAACTGAGACAGGGAGGTCATGAATAGTTCAGTCTTTTCCATGTGCTGTTGAGGATGAAGTCAATAGGAAGTAAATATTATTGACTGCTGTTTTCATTCAAAAATCAAGATTCATTGAGGTGAATCTGAGGTCAATAGCAGCTCTCAAGGGGGAGGAGACCAATAAATCATGACACTGAATAAAACAATATTTGTAATGCAGCTAATTTTGGATATTGAACATAATTTGATCTAGTGGGGGTTTTTTGTGTGGTAGGGTTTTTTGTTTTGTTTTTTAATGCTTTTTAATTGTCCTGTTGACTGTATTGTTAAGTTTTACAATTTAAAAAGACTTCTAGCCCTTCTCCAGTTCTTTAACTACAGTGGATTGAATTTCTTTATAAAGAAATTGTAGAGAAATCCAAGTTGGAAGGGAACTTTGGAGTTTTCCTGGTCCAATCTCTGCATGGGCCATGGCCAACTTTCAATTAAAACTCAGTATTTCTTCTCTTCTGTGATGATCCCAACCATGGGCACTTAACAACAGTATTGTCCCAAGGAGCTTTCTTGTCTCTCCTTAGGCCTTGCACCAAACAACCAAGACAGCATGTGTGAGTAAAGTATAAGAACAACTTTTAAATAAATGAATCTGCTTTTGATCCATCGTTGCATTTTAGCTTTGGAGTTTGAATGAACATATGCAAATAGACCAACACTGAGGTTCAGTAACTTCTGAAGGAAATATGGAAAGACAAAATTTGTTGTATTTGTTCTTAAGGCCACTGAAATCAACTGCTTGGTAGTGTGGGACTGTGGAGTACTTAGTGTCATAAAATACGTGAGGAAATGTCATGCAGTATGTTAATGCAGCAATGGGCTGTCCAGCTTCCAGCTGGAAGGTGGAACATGTAGCCCTGCCTTTGGGGACAATAGAAACCTACACTTTTGATGTTTGCTGAGGATTTGAGGTGGTTTGAGGAAACCTTATATTCCAGAAATGCTAGGTACTCTTCTGAAAATTAGCCACCTAAATGTGTTGCAAGTGAGGCAAGCCAAAGCTCACTAGATATAAACTGTTGATCACTCTTACCTCAAAGGTAACTTTGTATGTGTCTTCATGAAGGGGCTGAGGACATGGTTGTAAATCACCAGTTGCCTTAGGGATTTCCAGCTAGATCTGGCTTGGATACTAAAAGCTTTCCTATTGAACTTCCACAAAGTTCAGGTAGTAGGGCTAATTAGTCTTCGGTGATGTACTTACCTGGATGGAGCTCTTTCTCTAACCTTACCTGGGTTCTCTTTACGGCACTGCTTTGTGCCGTGTGAGCATATGCAAGTAGGACATGTGTACAGGAGATAAGATTTATTTTGGGGGAGACACAAGCAGAGATAGAGAGGAAAGTGCTTAAAGTACAATCCTTGGCAAATATAAGTCTTTTATAGCATTTTTAGTTGAATCAGACAATGAGTTAGACAGTATTCTCACTATGGATTTGACAATTTTTTTGGACAGTTTCCTTTTTTCCTACATATGTGTTCATGGCCTTAATTGATGTGGCTGCATCCTGCTGTTGGGTGCTCTGTGTCCTTTCTCTCAGGCCAAAGCAAGGTAATTTGATGAGATTGTCAGCTAGTTTAAATAGCTGTTACTCCACAGAAGTCAGTGGAGTTATGCCAGGTTATACTGACTGAGAATGTGACCAACATTTTTATGGAATCACATTTCTAACCGTTGCTATGCCCTTAAGTTCCTGTGCTGAAGCCAGCCCCTGTGATAGCTGCAGGGTAGGATTTTCAGCGGCATCCAGCTTTGGCCTTACTCTATTCCCTTGGCCATAGTGGGATGTTGTTGTGTTACTGTATCCAGCGCCAGAGTCTAATGGACTGCTGCTGGAACGCTCAGGATCTGGTCCTTTACTGAAGTGTGATTTCTTTAATACACAGAAATCAGCAAGGCTGGGCATGTTCACAGCTGCCTTGAGGCCTTGAGTCTGCTGCATGTTGTATTCACAGAAAGATGTTGACAAGTTGTAGGGAAAACTACCTCCTTTATGGCAGCAGTTCATTTCCGTCCCTACCTGGAGATGTTTGGGTTTGGCTTCACCTGAGATGGCTGTTGTGAGGCAGCAAGTGCTGAAGGAGTAAGCACTGTCTCCTAGGTGGTCTCCCAAGGGCCTGGCAGGTGTTGGATGGCCCTGCCACATACTGCTGGAGCTCCTGGGCATGCATGGATTGACCTGTAGGCACACAGTAGCCATTCAACCCTTTACTAGCAAGTAGCATTTCAGCCCTTCTGCAGATGGTCACCTGCCCACTGTTGCCTTGTGTCCATGAGGAAGAAAAAGGGCAGGCTGCTTCTGTGGCTCAGAGGCACTCTCAAACCACACATTGCGTTTCTAGGGGTGCAGATCCTGTTTGTGTTTCTTTTGGCTTTCTTTCAGCCAGGGGTTGGTTAGGGTGTGGATATGTTATTACCAGTCACTCAAACAGGAAGAGGGAAGAAAGGGCATTTTCTGGTTCTTGCTAAGGCGTTTTGCTGCAGGATTGCCAACCCCAGCAGGGATTTCGGAGGAGGAAATAATTATCTGCACACTTTTTCCTCAAATCTACCTCCTACTCCAACATTAGAGAGCATCTAAAAGCTGCCAGAGCAGCTGCTGTGCCAAGTACAGCATTCCCCAGTGGGGCCATCCTCCAAGAGCAAGCTTCAGCCTGTGATGGGAATCAAGGCCAGAGGTAAGGTGGCTGTTTTGACTGACTTGCCACTATTCTTCCAGCTGGCTAAATGGAAATGCTTTCCTTGCCAGCTTCTGCATACCTCTTGTCTTTCCTCTTACCCAAAGCATGACGTGGCTTTTACCTTTTCCTCCACCGTGCTCTTATCTGCTGTGCCTTGGAAAGCTGGAGATGCCAATGCAGCTCTGCCTTTGGCTCTGGGCCATCAGCTCTGTCTGACAGAGGGTGGCAGCTCGCCAGCCCTGTCATGCCTCTTGCAGCATGAAATCTGAGTGGGTGAATTCCAGCTACTTCAGTGGAAAAGGGAACTGGGGGGGCTGCTTGTGGTTGAAAGTACTACCAAGCTCCAAAGAGTAAGTAGAAAACTTAGTATGCAGCTATATATAACACACATTGGCTCTTGTTATGTCTGGGAATTTGTGTTTGTAATTGGGAATCCCAGCATGCTTATCTGTGAATAAACCCTGAAATGCTCTGCTTCATGAGCTGACCCTATAGTGTTTTGCAGGTTGAAGTTGGTGCTAATTTAAATTTTGTGAATGCTGGAGTTTCCAGTGTTTCACATTAAGGACTAATACTTCCTGAAGGCTTTAGAATGGCTGGAGATTTATTATTGGTTTTATATTGCCTAATTCTGTATGAACTGGGACAATATAAGAAAACAGGGAAAACCCTAAGATAAAGAATACATTTATGATGCTTTTTCTCTGCTGTGATTGCCAAGTCCTTTGACCTGGAGACCTTGGAGTGAGTCAGATCTAGGGCACTGTTTCGACAAGCTTTTGCTTTTGCTTTTGTTGGTTTCTGACTTCAGCAGTTCAGTTCATTTTAGGCTACAATTCACCCAACTATGTACTGCCACTGTTTGAATCCATGGGACATCTGCTGCATGACAGTTGTATTGGGTTTGTGCCCTGCTCTGACTCCAGAAGGGCTCGGAAAAGAGGCAGGATTCTCCTCCAAGGAAATAGATAACTGAAGACAGTATCACTGAGGGTTGTAAAGTCCTGAGTGAAACAAGAAAACTGAATAGGGAATGACCTTGCATTTTCTCTTCCAAGATGTGACTTCAGGGGCATCAAATGTAACAATCAGATGGCAGACCAAAATCAAAAAAAAATCCTTCCTCACACAGTGCACTGAGAGGCTGTGGCCTGCCCTGCCTTAGGGGTTGTAGATGCTGAGTTTCCATGTGTCCCAGAAAGCAATTGGATGAATTGAAGGAAGAAATGCCCATCAGGAAAACACTAAATATAAAAGCTTTCATCAGTTGTGACTACAGCATGGGCTCACAGCACAGAGTCACAGTTAACAGGTTCCTACAAAAGGGGCTTTGGGGACTGCTCTGATCACCTCAGCTAACTTCATCAGGTATCTGTCAAACCACTGAGAAACATTTCCAGTGCTAAGCTATATATTGTACCAGCAACCCACACTCCTGCTCCCTTTGCTGCCTGCATAAAGGACAAAGATAATGATTAAAAATAAATAAATAACCCAAGAACCCCCCACTGCTTTCCTCTCAGGTCATTCAAGCTTGAAATAAATCATCTTTCTATTTCTGAAGGCACAGAGATGACTTAAGCCAAATTGCATTCCGAGCCATTATCCTCACACTTATGCTGTCGTGTCTTGTGCTAACACTTTGTGAAATATTTATTTGCTCCTGGTCTCCCGCAGCTTAGCTCTGGATTCATGAGGCTCCCCTGTTATGTCTCTATTCTGTGCAGCTGCATTCTGTCAAGGAAGAGGAAAATGAAGGCTCCAATCTGTGTTTTACGTTACAACAATGTATTGCACATCACTGTAGGTAATACCATTCTACAGGGGGATGTTTTGTTTGCACATGTCAGGCACGTGGTTTGTATTAGAGTAACTGAATGTGCATGTGGTCACCGAACCTCATTGTCTGATGATGAACAATTCTGTATTTGCCTCCCAAGCCTGCCCTTCTGCTTGCTCTGCAGGCCCCAGGTCACTTGCATGAAAGAGTTTTAGAAGAAATGGATGTATCCTAAAAGACACCAACACATGATTTAGTGGTTCAAGATGTGGTAATTACAAATTTCAGATTCTGTCTAAATGAAGTGCTGTAAATACCTTTATCCCCTACTCTGTGGTCAGAGTCAGCTCAGTAAGGATCTGAAATGGCTTCCCCAGGCACAATGCCAGCTTCCCTTTTCTTGTCTGGAGGAGAAACGGGCTGTGGCAGTGCTCCCTTCAGCTCCTCTATGGACTGCGGGCCTGGAAAGATGAAATCTGTCTGCTGGGCTTCCTTCCTCTCTTCCATCCCCTTATCAGAAGCACTAATGCAAGTATCTGTTTGAATCTCTGCAAGCAGATAGACTGTGATTTGTTGGGATCAGGGTATTGGCTGATTTCAAATGCTGAGGTGCAGCTGTCACACTTGACTGAGGCAGCAGAAGTCTGGTAGAGAGAAACTTTCCTCTTGTTTCCAGCTAAAATCCAGGCTAGCAGTGACTGGCTGTCACTTGTGTTGAATTGTCAGTGATTAGTATAAAATGTGCTAACAATTCTCTGTCCAGTTATGGATAAGGTTATCCAATCTGAGAACCACTGACAGAGCTGGCCCCTTATTTGAGCAGAGCTGCCAGTGATTGATCTAGTACTGACTATAAACTGCCTAGAAATGGTGTCTAAAAATGTCAGGGTTGTACCACATCAATTTTGGTGTTGTAAAATTGAGGTTGCCTGTCTCATGTCATCACTAGAAAACCCTGCACTATCTAAATCCAGTTTTGGGTAAATATATTTTTGTATATGCACATGTATGTGGGGAGAGAGCTGCTAAACTGCTGTTGCTGTTTCTTGGTGAATTACACCAACAGGCTCCTTCTGATGTTAGCTTTAAGTGACATTTACTGTGTAAATGACACTGACATTCAAGCTGAGATGTTGGCTCTCAGAGTAGCTTGCTGGTTCCTCCCAGGGTGCTGAGGAGAAGAGCCTGCAGCAAAGAGCTGCTGCTGAGCAACAGGTGCTGCTGTGGCTATTTGGGGAGGAGGGTGAATGAGTGGAGGCTTGTTCTCACTTCAGTGCTTTTTCCTTCCTTTTGTGTCTCCAGGAGACCTGGGGGCACATTGATTTAATAGTTGTGTTTCTGCAGCCAGTGAGCGCTGCTTGTGTGTGCAGCACAGGACCAGGGATATGCCACCCTTATTTACCAAATACCTTCTGCTAAACGTGTAGCCAAGGTCGATGGGTTGTGTTTAAAGAATTGATCATTTGAGGAATGGGAGAACAGAATAGCATTGCCAAAAATTGCTGTACAGTGTGGGCACACTTGGCCCCCCCAAAGCATAAGAAATTTGTATTAGGTGATGCATAGCTTTGCTAGAAGAAATTGGGACTTATTTATTTTTCACCACAAGACAAGCTTTAAAATCTGCAAGCTGAGCTTTTCAAAGGACAAGTGGGAGTTAGCTGCCTAATTCACATAGACTTTCAGGGAGATCTGGTTGCTGAGCTGCTCTTTACGCCTTTCAGAAATCTCCCCTTAGTCCACATAATCTCTCTGTAACCCCTTTTTAATTAGCTTGTCTTTCTGGAAGAAGAGACCAAGAAGTCACATTCAAAGATTATTGCTCTATCTAGCAGCTGCTGGAATAGCTCAGTTAATGCTGCAAAATCTTACTGCAGGTCCCAGCAGCATGTCTGGTCTGCCTCCCCATTCTAATTTGGCCGAGGGATGTAAACTGCCCCCAACTTGTTATCCAAACCCATTTCTAGCTGGTGATACTCTGTGCTATAGCACCAGCTGGCCATTTATCCAGATAGCCTGGCTTTAAATGTCTTGGCAGAGCAAAATATTTTAAAGGGAGAGAAATGAGAAACTGGGGGTGCTACAGTAAATGAATGCCAAGAGTATGTATCTGCCAAACAGGAGATAATGGTGTCCCAGGCTGTCCATCTGCAATTCCTGCCACAGATATGCTCCCCCTGTTTGGGATCAAGAGGAAAATGTCAGTCTTGCAGGCAGTATTTGAAGATGCAGTCTAAAGTTGTGCAGAGAAAATCAGTCTTCTAAATGGGAAGTCTTCTAAATGGGAATTTAGGCTTCTCCAATGAATTTGGGATGGGGACAAGATGTTTTTGAATCTCCTTAATTTGTTTTTGTTTCAACTCAGAATTTATACAATGGAATAGAAACATTGAAGGTAGGAGGCTCGTTAATTTGGATGCCTGTGGGGAATATATGTGGTATTGTCATGAGGAGACAATTCCCTAAAGCAGATGGCAGACACTCCCAGGGGCTTGGGGAGGCTGAGAAACAAGGGACGGATGAACTAGTGGCTGGAAAAAATACTGGCTATTGCATTGTGAAGAAAAAGCTGAGTTCTGTGTGCTGAAGTTTTAAGGCTCAGATCCTTACTTGCTGAAGCATTTGCCAGCAAATACATATGGTCAGCCTATATAAGATCAAACCCTACAATGGTTAACCCTTCAACCAAGGGTCGGGGAGTTGCAATGGTGTTTGGTGGTGTCACTTAAAGTAGTAGCTTTGCTGTTGGGGACCTACATCAGCCTTGTCTCCCACACATTTGGGAAGCATTTTCAGATCCTTAAATGGAAGGCACAGTACAACTATAACATAGATCACCAAAAATAAAGTTACTCTTTGTATAAAAATATTGAAGAGGAGTCTGGGCTCAGTTAGGAACCACCCTAAGGAGACCCCTCAGGCTGAACTGGCTACTGGCAAGCTACTCTGAGGGGAAAAATAAACTCTTCTATAGCCTTGCTCTCAGCAAGTCCTTTAAAACATCACCACATCCTAAGCACAAGAGCTAGAAAAACAGCTGCCTGCTCTACTCCTTCTCTGCCTGATGAGGTTAATAATAACTTTGAATGCATATGTACAGCATTAGCTTTCATGGTAACATGCATAATTCAAATCCCCTAAAGAACAGTAGAGCTTTGAGGAAGCAAACTTCCTTAATGTACTGGGCAAGGATCCAGCTTTTACCAGCTGTTGAGGGTTGATGTACAATTTTTGGTTAAGTGAATAATTTATCATGGATATTATCTGTAGTGTATCACATCCCGACAGTTTGTAGGCCTGTACATATGGCTCTGGAGATGCCACAACACTGCCATATGCTTCATGGCCCATTACCACTTCAAACTCCCTTAAGATGTTTTCCCCTGTGTTAAGCATGTTGGAAGTTCAGTGAGACCACTGGCTCAGTGCAAATGCTGGCTGGGTTTCCCCCCCACACCCCCTCTGCATTTGAAAAAAATTAAAAAGAAAAAGGAAAGAAGGTCTATTCAGACTCTCCACAGCCTTGTCATTTTAAATAAGCTGCCTGCTGTTTCATGATACGGATGTGGATTATAAATTCTGCAGAACACCTGTCCTGAACTCATCCCCAGCTACCCCTTGTAACATAGTCATGTTGTGTTGTTACAAATCTATTTATTGTAGCTCCAGTCTACTGTCTGCATAAATCAAGGATGCTTTAATGAGGCAGTGAGGCTGCTCTGTCCCTTCTCGCAGCACCAAAGCAGAACTGGGACATACTGACAGCCTCAGAGATGTAATGGTGTGTCCCAAATTCCAGCTGCAGATGTCCTATTTCTTGGTTAGAAGAAGGAATGCTGAAGCTGAAGAACTTCATAGTTTATGTAGCTGCTACAGTGCAGGACAGGGAGAAAACATCTGGGTTGTTAAGTTGATTGCTTATATAGGAAGCAGTTTCATATGATGAAAAAGACTGAGTCAAGAGCGAGAGCAAGCAGCTGCTTAGCTGTAATTACAGCTGTGTGTCCATCATAAGGATGGCTGCAGCTTCTTCATCTACAGAATGTGCTGTTTTTAAGTTCAGTGACTTCATGTCCAGGACAAATATTTTTTCAGTTGAATCTTGAACTCTGGTGTGATGCTACTTGTCAGTGATCACCAGACTCTCCGTGGCTGATGATGAGCTTGCAATAAATGAAATAATCCCTGCATGAAAGTTGTTCACTTCTGAATGTGCCTCAGGAGAATAAGTGCTTGAATGGGATCTTTCACTGATGCTGGATGGATTATTTAAAATTCAGTGTTAAACATGATTTTACTTCAGTAAAAAAAACTAATCTCTTTATAAACAGATTGCAATTCCAGATCTGTTTATTACTCTGCAGTTGTTTCTCTGTGTAAAGATTGTGCTCTGTTTTCTCTTATGGGTCTGTTGCAATTCGGTTGCTTTGGTTGTGCGAGTTACTCTTTTTTTCTGTTTAGAATTTTTTTGTTTTCAATATTCTGTCTTTAGATCATCACTTCCACATGCTTAAACATTAGAGATATTGTGGGAAGTGGAATGGGAGAAGGGCATCTTGAGGCCCAGCGTAAATGTGATGGGTTTCAGGTGACTGGAGCTCATATGCTGTTTTGCTGGCACCAGGTACCCTCGGGCCCTTCTGCCCATGGGAACCCTTCTCCCTCTGCACTTCAGTGGGACAGAAGCAATGTATTTTATGCATGTTGATTAATATTCTCCCTTCAGTAATGCAAGGAGAAATAGGGAGGGCTGTGGCCAGTGAACTGCTTGGCTGCAAAAAGGACAAAGGGACTCATAGGAATGGACTCCAGCTGGAGGAGCTGTGGCCCCCTCCCTAAAAGAGCTGGATGTGAGTAAATTGCAAGGTGAGGAGCTGGGTTAATCCTGCCAGGATTGAAACCTGTGCTTTGCTGAGATCTGGTCATATCAAAGCTGTTTCCTGACCAAGGAGAGGCCATGCTTCATGGAGCAGTGACCTTTCCTGGCTGGGATCAGCATGGAGGGCACATCACTCCCTGGCTAAGTGCACTTGCTGCTAGCAAGGGAATGTTTATCCAATATTTTGATTAATCAACCTTGAAAAAGGGTCAGATGGATTTACTCAAGCATTTAAGTAAGCTTCATAGCAAAAAATACAAGCCCACATGTATTACAGAGTTGTCTACATCCCTGAATTTGGAACAATGCTGTCTGGAGTCTTAACCTTTTAGAGCACCATTAGCTGGATCTGATACCAGAACATTTTTATTTCTGAATGCAACCCACTTCTGTCATGACGTTCACCATGACCATATGTAGATGTCTTTCCTGAGGAGTCCTAGTGCTGGCAATCTGAAAAGGTTTTTCTCAAATTCCATTTGATCATGGTGTCCTTCATGGGTCTGCTTGCTGTGCTGTGTTCCCACTGCACTCCTGCTCCTCTTTTACTCTGCTGCATAATGTCTCAGGTCCACCCCTCGTATTGTTCTGTCTTCACAAGGGGAAATTTTAAGGATTTTACAATATGGATAGTGGTGTCATTTGCCTCCATCAGGGTCTCCTCATATAACAAGACCTGCAGAAACACAACTTCATTTACACCTCCAGCTTTGGCATATAGAACATGGCCAAAAAAACCTGCAAATAACTAGAACCTCCCCACAGTAAGGTACTGCTTTCCTCTAATGTTTCTAGAGGGATTAAAAGATGTGAGGATAAGATCAATATTGAAAAAAGAAGTTCTTGAAACCAGTGTTCCTGTTAAGATCATGAGCTGAATTATAAGCAGACCAGTTACAGTCTCATACAGGAGGAATTTGGCATATGTCTTCTCCCATAAACATTATACCCAATATATTCTTGTGGAACTATCATATTAAATTAAGATGTAAAATCATGGCAAGGTTTGCATTCTTTGTGGCAACTGGCATAAGAGCTAGAGTAGGAAAATAAACCTCAAACAATTGTTTCAACTGAAAGTCCAAGAGTGACATCTAGTGGCATCTAGCGAGACTTCTGGGATAATCTTGTGTGAGAATAGTTTCAAACACAGTGTCAAGGTTTTCCTTCACTATACTTATGCTGGAGATCCAACTCTTGATTTTTCAATCACTGCCACCTACCCATTTAAAAAATACTGCAAGCTGAATGCTTGTTATTCATCTTTATTTTGTTGTTGCTAGTTTCAGTTTAGTTTCAGTAAGGCTGAGATGATAAACTTAGAAATACTTTTTGCTCTATGGCTAAATAAATGACTCTGCACTACAAACCTAAACTAATATTTCTTTTTGCATTGGCTTCTTTCAAACAAAGTGAAAGTAAAGGCAGATCTGTCATCAGATTTATCTGATGAGAGCAGAAGTAGTAATAGACAGAAGAGCTCTTACACAGTGAAAAGAGAAGGAAAATTGCTTGTTCTATAGGTTCCCAGTGAGCCTCCTCTGATTATGTGTTTGGTGATTTGAAGTTAGTAAGGTGGAACTTCAGGTAAAGCATCTTTTTTAGTTAATGAGAGTCAATTATTTGGCAAAAGGTGCAACTTGGAGGATGGATGAAGTAAGAATTGGCATTTGCAATGGTATCTTTTTGCTTCAAGAGAGTGGGGAAGTTTCTCTCTGTTTGATACACAGGTTTATCTGAGAACAAAACAACCAACTGACAGATCTGGCTGATTGAAACCTGGAGGTATTTTATAAGGACCTGTGGCCCTTAAAAGGAGGAGTTTGTAGAAATAGCTCAAGATGAAATTTGAGAGTGTTCCTGGCTTTTCTGTGTATGATGGAGAATTGAATGGTCAGAGGACAATGACAGTGTGTCTGACCTTCCTGCATCTTAAAAGCCTACAGGATCTGATGAGGATTGTATAATATATTCACCATAGGAAGCTTGGCGATCCCAATGTGACACAGTTAATCTTGGCTGTTTAATTTGTGTTGTACATGTCTGCTTTGGAACTAAGAATCCACATTTTCTTATACTGTTCCACTTGTAAATATAGCTCTGTCCTCCGCTGCTGGGAATGAAGATTTTAGAGTCTTGTTAGCAATTGGTTGCATTCCCTCTCTTAGAAAAAGAAACAGAGTGGATTTTAGCTGCTTGCTTTAAACTCAGAGCACATACCTGGCTATAACAACCCATAATGAGGTAAATAGTTGCTGGCATAAATGCTCTGGTTCCCTTTATTAAGAGAGAGTTTAAATTGACACAACTGGAGCCCTTTTGTCTTTTTAACCAGCAGGCAGCAAATGAAGTGGGTTAATGTCTTTGGAGGAGGGATAAACTATGTTATAAAGGGAGATTTTGATGAGGATATAAAACTGAAAGGAAAGAGAGACTTCTACAACAATGAGTTGGCTGGGAACATGGAAAAGAATCCCCACAACTTGAAACTAGGCAGATGTCTTGACAGCAAAAACTCAACTATGAAACGGGAGCTTTTTGCAGCATGTCAGAGACTTGTAGTGTTGTAACTTCCATTTGACACTACCAGTCCTAGCTCTGTCCCCATTCAGTCTCTGAATGCCACCAAGAGGGATTAGAAAAGAAGGACAAAATATAAAACTGTAGTAAATGTTCATCACTTTGCTAATGCTTTCCTCACCTAAGACAGGAGGCTGCCTCATGCCTAGGCATCCTCTGGAAAAAGGTCCAGTGTTTAGCAGCCTAGAGGCACAGCCTAGTGATAGTATTGTCTCAGGAATAGGGAAGGAAATTGGAAGAAGGCAAGAGAGTTGAGTTGGAGTAGTAAATGTTGGAGAAGAGTCGCTGGAGTTGGTGATGAACATACGGAATGAGATGCAGATGCAGGCCTAAACACATTCAGGAGTATTTGCAACCCTTGGTGGTCTTACTGTTTGCTCCCAAAAGAGAATTTAGTGATGGATTAGTGTCACTAAAAGTTCCTTGCTCTAGCTTTATTAGGAGGCTCTATTTTGAAGAGGGCAGTAGTGCTAACTGGAGATGGCTAAGGTTGGTGTACTGTGGCAGCTTTAATTAGACAAAAGCCTCCAGATGTGTGTCACTTATCTCCCAGCCTGAACTCTTCACACTTACTGGAAAGGAATCTTTCTATTGATTGCCAAAAAGGAATTTCTGAGATTTAATAGGTGAGGGTATAGTAGGGGCAACTCTGTCCCTGAAAATCTGGCTACTTACTGCCTGAAGGTCCAGAGTGAACCGTTCTCTGTACTGGGTGGTGATGGAGGGGATGAGGGAGCCGAGTGACTCTCTCGTGGTCCACCCAGGGGACTCTGCACTTGGCTTTCTAGGGGTGTAGTGGTCCCAGAGCAGGAGTTTGTGGGAGAGCTCTGTCATAGTAGCAGATGCCCACTAGATGACGGTGCTGTCCCACAGACTCGCTCCGCGTGCTGAGATTTGGCTCCACTACACCTGCAATAGCGACGGGCAGACTCTGCTAAAGGAAAAGCAATAATCATCACCTTTACCCGCCTTAAGTTTCTTGTTTTGTTTTTATTTTCCCCTCTGAAATGAGGGGAAAATTTCACAGTAAATATTAAACAGGAGGGTACTTGCTTTCAGTTCATTCATTCTGTTTAATTTGAGATGCATCACTTAAGAGAAATGAGGCCAATAATGTTGTGGCACCAGGGCTGGGGACGTGTTTTGGGTGCATTCACTGAGTTTCGTTATCAGTAATCATATCAAATGTTTCAGTCATGAAAACTTGTTCGGAATAATATGCAATCT
This sequence comes from Serilophus lunatus, assembly GCA_013399895.1. NCBI lineage: Eukaryota > Metazoa > Chordata > Aves > Passeriformes > Eurylaimidae > Serilophus > Serilophus lunatus. Next base: position 1,346,667 of record VXBA01000861.1, on the reverse strand, counting down.
TCCCTGTATATAAAGATGCTTAGCTTGTCTTCATGGTGGCCCTCCATCTCATTTGACGGACAAGTATGAACCAAGGTACCTCCCATTTATTATTGCTTGTCAGCAACTCAAACAAACACAAGGATTTGGTTTTTTTATTCTACTTGGTGACTTCTTAACTGCATCTGTTGGAACAATCTCCTGAAGGCTTTCAATGCTTTGTGACAGAATGTCCAATGCTGTATCTTCCATTGTCAGTGTAGTTACAGTCAAGATGTCTCAATTATTGCAGGAAAAACAATAATCTAGAAAAACCTTTCTGTTGGTCTTGATCTCTAAATCCCCTGGCAGTGTTGCTGGGCTTTGGTGTGTTAATTCAATTTACAGCCACAATAAGGCACCGGCAAGTTGTAAGAGGGCTGTAAAGTAATCTTTGTATAAAGGAGTCTTTGCAGAAGTTTGGCAAGGTTTGCTTAAGAGATTTTTATTTTTTTAGTCATCAGTATTAATCAGGAAGAGAGTGCTGAATTTCATAGCTTGGTGTTTCCTCTATATGGTATGCTCCCCACCAGGCTAGATAACATGCCGATTAACGTGGAATGATGAAATGGAAGCTTGAACAGAACAATACTTCCAGGGTATCCGCTGGCAGGACTTCCCTTCAGCGCCAGCCAGATGGAATGAGTGGAATCGCAGTTGAGGCTCATAAACAAACTCAACTCCATCTGGCTCAGAGCTGGATTTCATTCCCAGTAATGTAATTCTCACACCAATCTCCCTCTCTGTAATCCATCTTTCTCTCAGGTGTGTACACACTGTTTCTTTCATTGACTTGTAAATAGAAGAGGTTTGTTGTGCTGACCTTGCTCCTCCTGGTCAGGACTTCTCTGCTGCTCCATGGCTGGAGGAAGGGCAAATTTTGTGCCTGTCCAGAGGGACGAGGGAGGAGCTCAGGAGAATTCCTAGCTGCTCAAAGCCTTTTCTTTTGCAGATTTTTCTAATAGGAGCCTAACTCTAGAACACTTACTTAAGATTGTGGAATGTTTTTTCTTTTCTCTCATCATTTAAAGTGTTGCCATGGGAGGATTAATTTGAAACGAGCAAAGTCTGTTTTCAATGTAGGCATACTAGGGACACTGGTCTCTCAAGGCTGCCCTTGGTGCAAGACAAGAAGGGAATACAGAGGTGGCTTTATACATAGTATGTCCGCTCCTTGAAGGAGCTGATGTATGGAGCTGAAAACAGATGGTGGACAGAGGAATCCTTTAGAGAATCTGGAGCTTCTGCACCTCTCCCATGTCTCCTGGGGAGACATTCTGTGCACAAAGGTAGTAAGCAAGCCAAGCTGGCTTTTGTAGCCCTGTGCAGCTCCAGGGCTGACCCTCTCAAAGTCCCAGTGACAGTGTCCCATGTGCTCTTTCCTTCCTGGCAGTGAACGGGCCATGTCTCAGTGCAGACACTTCTCCCTTTACCTTGGTTATTCTGTGCCTGCCTTCTGTTGTGGTTGCAAGGACTTGTGCAAAAATTTTGGAACTAACCCACCTGTACCAAAATTACTTGCATTAGTAAAACCACAACATTTCATGTCTTAAGTTATTAAAGTCCAAATGAACCAAGTTAAAGGGGATCCACCCCAATATATATGAGTGGGCAGTGGGAATGAGCCTGGTTTGCGCAATTAGCTTTTCCAGCAGTACGGCCTCACCCTAAAAGTGTGCTGATACTTTCAGAGACAGAAAGGCTGGGTTTTTTTTTTCAGTACAGCTGGTCCTGGCTATGTTGGCTGCCTCCTTTAGGGTTTTTACTCAAATCTCTTATTTCATACAATCTTTTGTTTCTATCTTTTTTTTTTTCTCATTCCCTGCAGCATTAAATATTTACCTCTTGTTCAGCTGAGAGCACAATTTGGGCATGCTGGAAGTCATGTCAAACTTCTAAATTGCCACTAGTGAAACAGCTCTGGCATTAAAACACAATGCCTTGCATCTGTTTGTGGCTATCTGTAGTCTTTTAATTATCTGGCTAACATATTCCATGGGAGAGAGCTGGTCTGCCTGGAGCAAGGTTAAAAATTATTTGGTGTTCTGTCTTTAAACATCAGATTCCAAAAAAGGAGAAATGAAATGCGTTGTTGTGACCTCAGCTTCTCAGCTCATATACTGGATACATCAATTGGCGCTGGTAGTGCCCTGGTCTAACTCAGCATGCATTTAATGAAATGACATATAAATTATTTAAGATTGATTTTAATTAAAGCCAGACCTCTGACAAGGCAAAAGTCATATGTATTGGATTAGCTGGATGGAACCTACTTGAGCATTCATTGCTGTGTTTTGCTCAATATCTCTCAGCTCAAATCAGCCCCCACCTGCATCATCTTAGGTGGAGAAAATGTGACAAAATTCCTCTTAAATTTGCTTCTGAGCTCAGCGATATTCCTTTTAAAGTTAACAGGGGCTCTGTCTCTGCTCTCAGCATCCTGGTGCTCACGGCTTTCTGGCTTTCCTGTAACACCTGCTGTTTTCTGGCTGGAGCAGGCCTGTTGCTCTAACTCTGCAATTCATGCGTCATGTATTTTTGCTGTTGGTTTAACTTCCTTGATGCTTTTACTTATTTCCCTAATAATATCTCTGTTCTCTGATTAAAAATTTTTCTGTGAGAGCAAACAGATCTACTGCCTTCATTGCAAATAGGAATACTTGGAAGAAAGGTACTTCTATCTCACTTCTGGCATCTGTATTTGTAGCAGCATGGATTGTGGCTCATATCTCTGCATATCAACATCCACGTCTCCCCCACAGGATAATTTTGGAGTTTGTTTCCAGTTTGCTTTGGCATGCTTCCTGCAAAGGTCCTTGTTAGTTACCAAAAAAACGAAGGCTTTGGCCTTAGTAGCAACAGCTCTGGATCCTCTCAGCAGCACTTTACTTCCTTGTGGATTCAGTAATGTCCTAAAGTTGGCAGAAGTAAAAGATCACAGGACATCTATGCAGGTATCCCTTGCAGTGCCCCTTGGTCTAGGCAGCACTTGTGTAACCCTTTGGACGTCTGTGAAATTTCCAAAGCAGCTGTAGGGATAGGAGAAGGTTTGGGACTGTGTCTGTTGCCCTCATTGAGGAACCATCATCTCTCCCCCTGCTGGCATTCACTGTGGCTGTCCCCTCTCCCACTGTAATACGGAACATATTCTTACAGCGACCTGACAGAATCAATCACTGTGTTTGAAGGAGATATATATATATATTTATATAACACAGGGAAAAGCATTTCAGTTCAAAGCTTAGCATAAATAATACATTAGGTTCCCTGCCTAAGCTGTGGTTTACCATCATGCTGAGACACAAATGTAAGAGGGGGGGAAAAACTCTATTCTACAGAGCTCAGCAGGCTTCTGTCTTGTTACTTATACATAAACTGAGGGTAAGTTGCCCCTCTATTCACATTATGAGGTGATTAGCATGTTGTTTAACATCAATTATTCATGTTCCATGTTTACAGGCATGTTAAATTATGCAAGCTGCAGTCTTTAGACTTTTTATTTAATTTGTTAAGAGAGGAAAAAAACCCAATATGAAAACAAAGCTTTTAGTTTGGTGGCCTGCCCTCCCTTTCCATTTACACACTGACTTTTACAATCTGAGCAAGGGAAGTAAATGAGAGTGTCTCCCACTTCTTTCTGTCATCCCCTGTGTCTTGGGGACATGTGGCCTGGCTGCCAGCCTGGCACATGTGCTGGTAGCACCCGAGGTGGGTGGTTGTAGCAATAACAGAAGGTCTCTGGAAAATGTATCCTGTAGTGAAGACAAGACACTTGGGCTGCAAGGTTTTTCCTCTACTTTACACTGAAGGTTGACTTAAAAAAATATTCTTTCTTAATATGCTTGCCTTGAGTACCAGGCACAGACTGGGTCTTGCCTCTTCTAGGGCAGATAAGTTCAGTGTTTTGAAGCATGGAATACTTGAACTTCAATCTGGCCTCAAACACATCAATACCAGTGTCTTTGTTAGTGTTATGGAGATGAAGGATTTTTTGTTTGTTTGTTTTTTAAAGAGGTAAAGGATCCATTTTATTCAGGGCCAAACCCAGTTAGGATGGGCCTTTCTTTAATGGTATAAGATGCAGCTCTCCAAGGTCCTAATAGTAAACAGGAGGGTTAGGCAGTGCAATAAGGTTGCTCACTTGATACTTCAGTATTGCATGTTTTTGGGAGACAGATGAAAAGGAATGTGCTGCTAACAATCTGTTTTACTGTCAGCATAAAATCCACAGTAGTAATGGGTCAAAAATGGAGTCTTAATGCACATAAAGAGCTTGTAATCTCAAAACAATCTGTGTAGCATCAGGGAGAGATGTTATGTTGTAGGCTGTGATTCAGTAAGGAGAAGCCTGGGTGTCCAACATGATTCATCTTGGTCACAGATATTAAATGGGGAGTAGGATCAGCAGTGAAGCAGATTCAGAATCTCATTTTACAGCATCGTCACGGCGGCTCCTGACAGGCTGCATGTACGTGCTGTGCAGTCAGCAAACATACACCTGTCTGGGTAATAGCTAGATAGAGAGATACACATACAGAACATGCACACACATCTCAGAAACAGATGGGGAGGCTCATAAAGAAAGTTTATGGAAAGGCAGGATTTAGCTGGAGAGGCAACAAACTGCTCCAGGAACTTAAATGAGAAATATATGTTGGCAATGGGACAATGCTTAGAAAGAACAGAAAAATCAATTATTGTTTAGCTGCAGTAGAGGATATGGATCATTTAGCAAGGGCTGGTAGAAAATATCCCAAGAATAGTAACACAGCTTCCAAGGACCTCAAAGAAGCCAGTTACTCCATGAGTTACAGTTCCCAATGACATACACCACCTGCCATGTTGTACGGAGGGCAACTCTGTTGAACCAAATTGGAGAGGGATTTGAATATATCAGAGTTTATTTTACTAAGTGAGATGCCAACAGTGAGGCATCTCTCAGAACATGAAGGTCTAAGATCCTGGAATTTGTACTGTATCACCCATATTTCGCAAATTATTTTAAATATGAAACAGCTTGTTGAGGGGAAAAAAGTTATTTTAGGAGAACTGCATCTTCAAGACCCACTTCTGTGACATCTATAGGGCAATTGCTGATAATTTAAGTGTTTTGGGCAGATTTTGGAGTTTTGCTGATATATATTTTCCAAAGAAAGTGAGGTTTCAGTTGATTTTAGGTTTTGATCTGTATTAATGACTACCACTTACCTGTATGATGTCCCTTGATGTGTCTGTCATAGAGGCTTTTTACCCTTGATTATATTTGTGCCAACTTTGTTGTAACTGCATTGTAAGGGATTCAGTAAGCTTTGTATGTGCTGTAGGATTGTGCAGGGTCTCTGTTATTCAACAACAACTTAGTGCTGCTGCTGTAGAAGCAAATAGGAGCTGTAATGATGCAAAATTACTCTTTTTGAATTATCTGTGTAGATATGTTGGGTTGTGTGTGCAAACCACATGATTGAAGGACAGGAAACATTAGAGACTCATACTGCCTTGAGGAAAGCATGTCTTGAATTTGAGTCAGGCATTTGTAAAGTAAAAAACCCCCACGAGTCTGTGTACATTTGATAACTAACAAAATTTCTTTATTTTGTCTCTATCCCTTGACTGAATTTGTTTGGAAATTTGTATCTAGTCACTGAAAACATCCGTGGTGGCCCAGCCTCTGCTTAATGTTAAACTGTTCAGTTTGCTTCCCAAGGGCATTGTGCTGCTCTCTTGTCCTTTTAGTTCCTCACTCCTACCAAAGCTGACAGAAGTCAGTTCTCTTTCTCTAGTCTCTTTTCATGTATTTGCTTGAAACGCTGCAGGATGTCATCCAAGTCACTCTGCTCAGTGACTTGTGAGTCTCTGTATGTTCTCACACTGTTATATTTTTGTTAAACACTTCAGATGCTGATTATCCATGTTCTTACAGGATTAGATTATTCACAATGTGGGCAGTAGTGTTTTGCTGGCAACAAATTCCTAGACGTGCCTAGAGAAGTAGCAATTGAAGCAAAGTTTTGCCCGATCTAGGTTATAAATTATCCACTTATTAAAGTGGTTAACTTGTTCTTTTCTTGCATGGACTGTTGGTAGGATGTGTGATGTTCCATCTCAGCAGGATGTTATACAACATTTACACTTACAGTTTATCTTCTAGAATCATGAGACTGTTTCCTCTCAAAATAATCTTGAAATGTAATAGAAAAAGCTCTTTTAACTTTTATGACATTTTTGGAGAGGTGCCTGAGCCTCTTAGGTGAAAATGCTGTGGATTCTGGGACAAGAGGTTCTTAATCTCATATTTAAATTTATAATGATAAAAATGTTTCAGCCTGGTTTATAATATACTTGCTAGTTTGGTTTCAAACCTTAAAATTCAGACTTACCCTATTTACGCTTGCCTAATTCAGTATAAAATGCACTTTTTACTGCTGATCAGTCCTGTTTAACCTTTCCTATATAACTCAGGTTGCTTCAAATTAGGAGCAGTGTAATAGACTAGAGAGAAGTTCTCCGGGCTAAGGAGGAGGAAAGATCCCTTTGGGGACTCATCTCTACAATTGCTTTTTGTCTTTGACTCTGAAGTACAAGTAATGTTGCTTTCTAAGAGCTGAGAAATGAGACTCAGGAAATCTTAAAGAGAAGCTGTTTCTGCTTATGGCCCACAAGAAATTCTTCCTCTGTATGTGTTGCATCTTGACTGGAGTAGAGAGAAAGGCAGCTGGCTTCTGGGTGTACATTGGTCACAGTGACTCTTGTTAATGCCAGTGGGACATGAAAGGAGCTCCTGCAGATACCTTCCTATGCCCAACCCTTGAGTGTCTCTCTTGAATGGGTCTGTTGTGCCAGTAAGAAGCAAAACCTGCATCTTAATTTTCTTTAGTGTATCTCAAAACACAGGTGACTCCTTTATAAAAAACATAAAAATTCAAGTGATAGAAGAACAAAACTAAACAGTAGGCCAAGTCCAAATTTTTCTTCATAAAAACACAAGAGAGTTGATCTACAAATACAATATTGCTGGGTATCCCTTTAGAGAGCATGGAGTTCCTGTTTTAGAGCTTTCTCCCATTTTCTCTGTTCTTTTCTAGGTAATTGCCATCTGTAGCATACAGCAGTGCACTTTTTCTCCCAGTGGATTCTCTTTAGGCAAGACAAAGTGTCTTATTTTTGAGTCACATACACCGTAGTCATGGTCCCTGCTGTACAATGGCTTCTAGTTTAGATTTGAATGCCAATGTTTCCTTGCTGTTCTGATGCCCTCGGGATCTACTGCTGATTCCTCAAGACAGTATAAAAAGGAAAATCATGCCTTGCATGTGGAGTCTTTTGTTCTTTTTGCTTGTGCTGCTGACACTCTTAGGCTTGAGAAATGTCTTGAGTCTTGTGTGGGCACTTGGTAAGTGTGTGTGAAATGTGCGTGTTGTGATCTGATCAGACCTGCTCAGGTTTCATTCCACACCAATAACCAAATCCTTGCCCAGGGAGCTGCATGTGTCACTGTGACACACCACTTTTCTACAGATATAAAGCCATGAAAATTATGCCAGAATAAACCAATTTAGCGCGTTAGTGAATCTGACCTTTGTGGTTTGCTGGCCTGAGGAAACAGCAACTGAACCCGTACAGGTATCTTAGTACTCACCACACTTTTCCATTCCCTTTTTCTTTGGGAGAGAGGGAAGGGGAATCTGAGGCTATATGAAAAATGAAGCCTATAGAAGAAACAAACAAACTGCCTGCTTTGGTATTAGAGTCATCAATCTTGGTCAGGCATTATTGCCAAAGGAGAACTGGGCTGGAGAAATATGCCTGTCAGTATTCAATCATTATGTCCATTAGATACTGGTTGGCATTGATACATACTAAATAAAGGAGTGTGAGTTGTAGTTGCTCTAGTTTTCTCTAGAACACCCAATACAATGATAACAGGCTGAAAATGCTCTCAGCAGCTCATTTGTTTGTGCGTACATGGAAAGGGGGTTGGCAGCTGGACAAACTTTAACACTGTAAAGAATAAATTTTGTCATGTGCCAGGAGATCTATAGCCACAATCAACAGCTTTTAAAGGATTCAGCTCGGCAATAGTGAAGGAGTGGAGCTGGGGCAAGTAGAAGCAGTTGCCAAGTTGCGGGAGCAATATTTTTTTATATTGAGGAGAGGAATAGTAATGAATCCTGTTACTTTGGAAGCTTAGAAACTCATAGGAGGATGTTAATAGCTATTGATAAAGCTCTGTAGGAATTGTACCTGCAGATTTGAGCTTGAAGGGAATGATGCCACAGGTGCAGTGGGAGCCAGGATCAGATTGGTAAGTAAGAAAAGAATCAAGTTAATGGTCTCAGTTCTCTTTTGCTCTGAAACTCACGAAGCAATAGGAACAAAGATTTTCAGCAGTCGCTGTTACATGGTGGTACAGAGCAGCATGCAGGGACAAGCGGCAACAGCAGAAAAGTCTTTAAGCTAAATTGCGTGCACTTAGGGTGAACTTGCTTTCCCACCAACAAAGGAATTTTATAACATGGTGACTGCTCCAAAGAAATGTAGTTCTGGCATCTGCATTGTAGCTGTTTTAGAAATAGATACACAGACATAGGAATCCGTGTTTGCCGGCAGAATTGCCTTCCTTCCAGGGAACATAGCTCTCACTGGTGATAGATATAGCAGAGGTGACCTGCCTCCTTCTCAGCATGTTGCAAAGCTTTAAAAGTGCAGTATTACTTTTCAAAAGCTTTCCATGGGTTCCTTGATACTGCAGCTCAGGGTGATAGGAATCCTTGGCTAGAGAAAGGCAAAGGTCTGAGCACAGCTGTTTCTCTCCATAGAGAGACAGAAAACACTGTAGTTAAAAAGCAAAATTTTCCTTTTGAAAAATGGAAGAAAATATTTCTGAAGTCCTGATCACCCTGAACAGAAATACCTCATTCCTGCAGAGCCAGGTGGAAGCTGTGCTTTGAAGCCTTGCGCTTCAGTCTCTCTTATGGACTGCAGTTCTCTCATCATGTTGTGTCTCAGCCCAGCTAAGGGCTGAAGAAATCCAGCGCATCTGCAGACAGAGCCAGGCAGATGTACCTTAAAGTGAGATTTTTCTGTTAACATCAGCAATGTCCTTGTCTCTCAACATGACCTAGCGGGGGATCACTAGGCAGCCATGTCTCATTACCTGGGTGTCTCTTTCACTGTGTGGAGCTCTTCAGTGCTTAGGACCCCAATTTGATTTCAGCAAATTCTCCATCTAGAGTGGCATGGTCTCACTAAAAGTAACACTGCAGTAGTTGTGCAAATGAATTTACTGAGCAACAGCTGTGCTAGCTACACTTTGTTACTCTGAGCTTCAATTTTCCTTTAAAAGGCTGTTTAACACAGGAAGGTCTGTGCTTCTTCCACGCTCTCTTCATTGGGGTACCTTAGTTTAGTTCTTCATTTGTTTTCATATCCTATGGAACATTAAGCTTCATTTGTCAAGACCTAAAATGTACATATATCAGGTGATAACTGTTTCCCAACAACACAGTCTCTCTGCTGTTCCCTCTGACCAGCAGGAAAATTGATTCCTCCATTGCTTGTGCATCCTATGTAAGATTAATGTACCTCTTCACCTAAAACTATGTTCTAACATAAAAAAAAATCATAATAATTCTGTTTCACAAAGCATATTTTCCCTCTTTAACATGGCTTTTATGGCTTTTATTTTTCTTCTTTCTACTTTCCATTCTATAGTTCTGAAGCTTTGCAAACATAAGAATTGGTTTACTTTGACAAGGTTTGGAAACACCTCTGAAGACTGAACTAGGGACAATTTCATTCCAAACAAGTATTTTGACTGTGCTTCCTGACAGCTGGATGTCAGGGAAGCCTGACCCAAAACTACATATCAAGACTGTTATTTCCCTAGTGCAAGTCCATCAAGGAGATGCCAGATGTGTTAACTTCTATTGTTCATGGTCCTCATGTTTGGCCATTAGTAGCAACTGAGCCACATAGGTTTCGAACGTGACTGGGTGGGGCCAAAGGTGCTGTTATTTTGTTCTTATTTTTGCCCTTGTGGCCCCCTACACAGGCAGGTCCAACGTGCTTTTTGGTTTCTGTAAAACATCTTGATTTCAAGATGGAAATTTCTCCAGTGTGTGTGTGTTACTACTATCTCCCTTATTTTCCCCAATTTCAGAAAGCTTTCATCACCTGAACCCCCTTATCTGCAATAAATGAGAATAAACAGTAGGTTTTCATATATACTAGGGGTGGGTTGACCCTCGGCTGGTTGCCAGCTGCCTGCTTGGCTCTTCTCTTACTCCTCCTCAGCAGGATGGTGGAAGGGAAGAAAATAAGATGGAAAATCTTGTGGATCAAGACAAATGGTAGTTACCACCATGGACAAAAATTGCTAATTGCAATAGGTTCAGATGGTGATAAACAAATAAATTAAAGCAGTACTTGCATCCCTGCATCCTGCTTGCTCCCTGTGCCCTGGCCTCTCCACTGTGGCCAGACACTTGCAGCTCTTCTTCCCCTGGCTCTGCCCTAGGTGCTCAAAGGGCCATTTCTCATATATTTCTCATTTTTCCCTCACTGTGCAAGTTTTGCCCTTTCATGAGATGTTCCTGGCCTGGCTGAGGGCTTGGCTGTGCCTGTGCTGGGACTGGCCGTGCCCGGTGTGGGGCAGGCTCAGGCTCCACTCACAGCCCCCAGTACCTGGGCACAGGCACCCAGCTCAACCATAGACTCAAATAGTACTCATTTGATTAATCAGTGTTTGATTTTTTTCTCTCTGAACACACTAATCATGGCAGCTCTTGAAAGGGAAGCCAGGGCTTGCTGCACCCCAAGTTGTACAGAGAGGGAGAGATGGGGTCCCTGCCTTATGAAGGACTCCTCTCCCAGGGTTGCTGCATTGCAATCCACTGCTGTGGCAGGGAGACAAGGGCTCTGCCTTGTCATTGCCCTTGGAGGAGTTAGCTGCTGCCAAGACAAGCTCCTTTCAGTGACAGATCCTGAAATGGCCCTGATGAGTCTGGACTCAGGTGCTCTGGAATTATGTGAGATGCTCAAACGGATGGCTTGTTACAGGCTTTTATGGAGAAGACTTTGGATCAGGCTTCCTAACAGCAATTAAGGGATCTTTGGATAGTGAAGAAACAACTTTTATTTGCACTCAGCGCAAGGCACCGTTTAAGTGACAGCTGGAAAGAAGTGCTAAGTCTGAGTGCATAAACTACTCAGGCCCCTGGGAATCCATTTCATATTTACTTCCAATTCTATTTCAGAACGTACAGCTCAAATTTCTTATGTTGTCCTCAGGATCAGAGAGAAAGAGTCAGTCTACTCTAATTCGAGACAGTCCAGGCTGATTTGTCAAACTCCCTCCCTGCAGCGCTGGGCCGTGTGCGGCCGGTTGTTATTCTCCAGCTGTCAGATGCTGCAAACGCCGACCGAAGTCTGCGCCAAGTGTCGGGAATGACAAGTACGGAGGCTCCTGCTGTCAGTACCACTCAGTGTCCTATGGCGGTTCTTTGATGTGCTTGAGTTGTGGTCGTACTTGAGTTAAATCCTGTTCTGCCCACAGTGGGGATTATGATCCATCAAACTTGAGTGACTTGCATCGCCAGGAAGGTGAATGGTCTTTACTGAGTGAAAGAATTCAGGTGAACACTGGGTTTGCAGGTGGGCTTTGATCTGCCTTGTGGACAATGAAATTCTTACCCTGCATGAAATGAGCAAGAAGGGGTATTTACAAAAAATACAGGATGTGTTATATAGTATGTCATCATAGAGTTAGTACAATGCCAATTTCTTCCCATCCAAACTGAGGTTGGACCAGATATTGACCAGTAAAGAGATTCCGGTGGTCTCTGCACTGTTGGGAAAGATTTTTGTGCCAAAAAGCTGCTGGATGAACACGATTCCAGAGCACTGACTGTGATTAAAGGAACGATTTTCCTCTTAAATTTACTCTGGTTGTCCAAGCGTGGCTGCCAGGAAGGATTACTCTGCTACCTGGCCAACTCTTTCTAGACTTTGCGTACATTACAAGTAGAGAAATGTGTGAGAGATTTATAGTTAATTAAGAGCTTCATAATCTAATCTTACCTTTTCTTATAACTCAGGCTAATGAGCTTTACTTGGACATTCCCGTACTAAGGTCAGAGCTTTGACATGGGTTCCAGCTCTGACTGAAAGAGGCAACTGAATTCACCACATCCCTCTCAGTTATGCTCATGAATAATTTGCTTATGATATTCAAAGATGCTTGCAGGCTATAAGAATTTCATCTTTGTGTCTGGTTTCCATGAAGAATGTTCTCCATTTCCTGAAATACAGCAGCTTGTGCTGGATGTGCACTGCCTCTCTCCTTGTCATTATATCCCTACTGAAACATTTCCGGTGGTGAAGCAGAAGCAGAAATGTGCTACAAAAGTGTCTATCTTCAATTGCATGCTGCTGAAATGGACATTTTAGTGAACTGCCCAGAGTCTGTAAATGATTCAAGCTGACTATTTGGGAAATACTTTCAAATAATGAATACATTTGCAGGTATCGGATATTGCTCATGAAAAATTAATGACAGAAGGCTTTTCTTTTTACCCCCATTTAAGCTCCAGCATCAGGTCTCTGGTTTATACTTCTACTTTTGAAGTTACTGCAACAATGCTGATTCATTCCAGAAGAGAATTAGATTTTGAATAGTTTTAGGGAGTATATTATATTCAACAGGGTGGAAAGGGGGCAAACCCTCCTGTTATCTGCAGGAAAATATTACTTAACTCCTGATTTCCAATTTTTACTTTTGTATTATTTTACCACTGCATTTTCTTTGTAGGGGTTAATTAAGGCTGTGCTCTTACTGAAAGTTATTTCCTTCTCATAATTAGAATGTGATGTTCATTTTATTAGCCTGTTTTATTCTGGTCAGTATTCATTTCAGTGCTTAATCATTTCTCCAGTCTGCTTATAATTTTACCACTTGCAAGGAACACTTGCCTTGGCAGTAGTGTTTGTTTCTTTCATTTGCCTTTGCTCTGGGTTATACTGGGCCTGTTGATGGAGAAATCTGATTTTTCGGATAACAAGTGCTCAGCTCTCCTAGCTAAAAGTATCCAGAGATTATATCTCCTTAACACTCTGACATATGTGGGAAATGTGGACACATGGTGCTGTGTGTCATATGAAACTCTTGATGTCCTGTTGCATGGTTTAAGATAGGCTGGGATCGAACAGGATTTGTTGAGAGTTGCCTTGTAAAATATTTCTGAAGGAATCAGAGGCAGAAGTAACTTAGGGTCCCTGGAGAGAAGGGAAATCCTAAATAAATTTTGAGAAGGCTGGAACTGTGGCTGAGAGCTGAGCTGCAGTGACAGGATTTGGGAATCCAGTAGAAAAATCTAAAGCACAAAGCCTGAGCTGCTGGTGCCTTGATGGAGTCAGGTGTCATGGCAAGGGCTCAGTGTTCAGGGAAAATATTGAGTGAATGGGACAGTTAATGAAGCTGATGCTGGGGTTGAATCATGTCTGTATGTGAATCCTCTGCTCCCTGTGACTGTAAAGGGCCTTGTTGATGAAATTGTGGGATTTCTAAATCAGAGAGTTAAGTGCTACTCAGTGCAGTTTGTTTTGTTATCCATAATGATAGGCTGGACTGCCATGCATTTCCAGCAATTTTTTAATCCTGAGCCATGTTTGAAAGGATTGGTGTAGCTTGGCTGATAGCTGTGGAGCAGAAAGAAAATGGTTTCTTAAAAATAGCTGAGCCTACACTAGGGAGCTCATTATTTTTGCTGTATTGAAAGACACTTCATTCACCAAGACAGGCTTCCATCAAAGAAGCCATCGATGCAGCCTGCCATCATCTCTCAGAATACCTTGTTCTCTTCTCCATAATTAAAATACAGTATGGCCTATTCATTACCCCCTTGGCAGCATGTTCCCCCCTGCTTGGCTTATGCAGTCTTTCTGAATGCAGGGCCAAATGCTGTGAGTGAATTCTCAAGGAGCTGTCCTGAGATTGGTACACAGGAGGATTATAATTCCTCAGTAAGGGTAAAAGTGTCTTTGAGCTGCTACAGGGGAGTTACAAATCCATCATTTCAATTCTTGCATCATAAACTACTCATTCCCATTTTTTTGTTGTATTGCAGAGGGAAAACTTAAGTGGATGTAACTTATCATTGCCCATGTTTCTATGCTGTTTGAGGCAACACAGTCTAGTCACTGTTTGATTTCTTTGGCTTTACTAGTCACCAAGGGATGCAGCATTCTGTGAAACCAGATGGAGCGTGTGTGAACTGCTGGACTAACCTCCTAAACAGATTTAATGGAGGACAAATATTGAGCAGGAGTGAAAAATGCTGCTCCATTGTGCTAGATGAAACCTAAACAGATCTGGAACTCCCTTGTGATCTCCCAACTTCTGCTATCTTACTATGCAATATAGCTTTTAACATCCGAGAGATGAAATTGTCTGCAGTACAAATTAGAGAAATCCATTACATTAAAACACTCATCATGGTGTGGATCATTTCTGCAACACTTATTTCTCTAGCGATCAGAAAGTCAGGGCCAAAGAGAAAATTCTTCCCCACTTTCCTTTTTTTCTAAGTAGAATTCATTGGTTTGTTCCTTTGTTAAGCAGATAGTGGAGCTAATGAAAATCAAACCCAAGTTTTTCTAGAAACAGCTGACTAGGTTGACTATGATTTATTTGCAGTATAGCAGCAGTCCATTTTCTTTGCATTCATGTACCCTGAAAACTGTTATTGCTGCCAAGTTCTTACAATTAAACGTTGAAAATGAGGAATACAGACTTAAATGACAAGTATCTGTAGAAAGGAATGACTGGATGTGCACCGAGAATGAGCTTTAATCATCAGTAGACTGTTGTCTTACAAAGTTTGTTAAGGCAAAAATGGAGGAGGGAAAAAATTGACAGAAAAGGATGAAATAGTTTGTATTCTGGAAGCATGAAGTTCACAGAACTAATCTCTAAGTACAGTAGAATTGGAAGGTGAGACTGCCAAAAATAAGTTCTGTTGTTCAAAGTGAGAAATTTGCTGCTCTAAGGAATGTAGTAATGACAGTGGTGAAATTTACCTTGTGTTGATTAACTGGCATGTTGATTAGCTGCTCTCTGCAAATGCTATCCAGATCCAATTAACCATCCTTTTTTGGCGTGTCACTTTGTCCCTACATGCACTGCAGCAATATGTATATTTCTATAGTACTATATTGTTGGTGCAGGAGTTATGCTTTGTGCTAACCTGCACAGCTCCCTTTTCTGATACTCAAGAGTGGCAAGAATTTTATACGAAAGAAGGGCATATGGTTTTTCCACTAAAGTGTTCCCCAGAGAGTCTTTTCTAAAATGGGAATCTAGCATCCAGCTCTCATTTTTCAACTACCCATGTAGCTGCACTTATCTTTTGTAAGCTGCAGTTTTCCACCAGCAGAGCACTCCCTGTTTTAGTGCTGGGTAAATGGCCCAGATGTCTGTCCCAGAGACTTGCGTTGGCACAACGACATCAAGATTTGGCTGTTAATGAAACTAGTCCCTAGGGCAGATACTCCATATTACTTCCAGGGAATCCACAAGGCCCTGTTGGCAGGGGCTGGATCAGGATGTAACTTACAGACAGTAGCACTGGGAGGCTGCTCCTGGGGGCATCTGTTTGGTGAGAAGGAAATGCAAGGACATCATTGCATTGTGAGCCTTGGGAAAGACCGTTCACAGCTGTTTCAGAAATAGGCTTCCAAATGCCTCCTTTCTTAAAGTGGCAATATGTGCTGCATATTCCACTGGCTCTCTGTACAGCACTGATTACCCTAGGCATGCTTGAACCCCAGGTTAATGAGATGTGATCCCAGAGACATGGGGGAGATATGTCTTGCTGTGAAAGCAAATGACAGACTTGGATGGAAAGACCAAAGTATAATTTTTTTTCTCCCCCTCCTCTTCATGCCTCTGAGATTTTTCTCCATATCCTTGGAGGGTATGGAGCTTAAAACGAGGCCTTTGTCTCCCCAAACTCCCTTTTTACATGTGAGTGGAAAAAACGCACACTTTTTTGTAGCATAGAAGAGGAAAATATTTTTATTTGCAGATAGGCCAGGCTGCCTTGCTTGCACCTTCCCCTCACTGAGTTATTACAGAAAGTGGTATCTGTACTGTGAATAATGCTGTGCTCCTGCCAACAGGCACAGAACACATCGGCTGTAGATCTCCTAAATGTCAGAGGTATATAAGGAAGGTAATCGGGAATAGTTCAAATCCAAAAAACAAAGGGGCTGAAGTGCAATATTTGGCTTACCTCATGTTTAGCCCAAACTTTTATAGACTTCTCAGAAACGGATGTTCCTAAAAAGCAAATTGCAATTACAGTTTAGCAGTGATTTATGGTGAAGCAGCTTAACAAGGAAGTTTCACCGAATGCTTTGTGGGCTGCTACTGAAATGCAGCACTAAATCTTGCAAGGCCTGTTAGCACCCCACGCTGTGCCAGCCTCTTATCAGCAGTGACTCTTACCCAAGAGAAACTGCAGGCAGAAAGCTCTAGGAGATTCTGAAACAATTTTAGAGCAGCACTCAGCAGACTCGAGGTACTCCTGGTGTTTTCCTGGAGAAAAGTTTGCCCAGTTAAAATTGATTACATATTTCTATTTTTCTCCATGTTTATACACTAATGATTGCAGCCTGACACTCAGGGTCTGTGAATGGGTGCTGGGAAATTTTTGGGCCATGCATATTGCTCTTCTTTAATATAAAGTAACTATATTCACCCAAACCCTTCTCAGTGTGTAGGTGCTTCAGTGTATTTATGATCCTTCTCTGGCAAAGAGTCCAGAAAAGCCTCCATTGTGTCTCAGACATTTAGTGAAAAGAAAATCTTGGCTTTTATTTTGTTCTACTCCCATATCCTGTCTCTAAAGGTGTCACAGCATCTGCTTTCTACTTACCCAGTTTTTCACCTTTCGCTGTCAAGGTGATTTTTTGGTTTACATTTATCACCTCCCAGGCTGCAGATCTCCCCTCTTCTACAGCTGTAACTTTACCAGGTCTCTGATTGCCTGTAGCCAGTAACTTGTTGCTGAAGTTCTTTCCCAGACTTGAATTCTGTGCTGCTGCTTTTCTCATTTTTCCCAAACAGCTGAGCATGACCATGAGCATCTCAACAGCAGAGACATGACATGCTGTATTTCCTGGTCTGTCAGGATGTGTGAGAGGGATGTGGATGGAAATGGGATCATGTTACTTTGTATTGTGGTCTCTGGTTAACTCTGGCTGTAAATAGGGTTTATCCTAATGAGTGCTGCTCCCTCTTCTCTTCATTTTGTTGGTGACATCTGCCTGTCACTTTTCAGGCTCTACTTCCTCGGACCATTAAGTTTTTGAACAAGGCCCATCTTCATAGCACAGTGAGTTCTTCTGCAACTGAGGCTCTACTTGGTGTTGTTGGAGCAGATACTAATGGCAGTAGTGTAATTGGCGTCTGGCTGCAATGTGTTAGGGGATAACATCATTTCACAGTAAGATTTTCTTCCAGTGTGATATCTTTAACTGTTAGAAATTATACTCTGTTCCTAATTACAGAGTGACTCATGATAACTCTTCCATCCTCCAGATAACTCCGTAATTAACTTGTGTCACTGCTATAGTTTAAGTATGATTTAATAAGAACACTAATTTTTGCAGCTCTGTTAAAGGTACATTTGGTTTTTCATTTGACAGATTTGGGAAAGACACATGATCTTTGTTTTGTTTCATGCTGAATGAAATGTAGAAATCTCATGAAATGTTATGGGTTCAATTACACTGTGAGGAATCTCTAATGTTTCATTTCATGTCCTTGTGTTCTACCAAGAGATGTACTTCATCAAAAGATGATGCTGAAAATGCATTTGGGACTACTCATTGCTTGGTAGAAGGAATACCAAGGTCTTTAAAAGGATGGAGGAAATGAAAAATGGAAATTTTCCTATAGGGGTTGAATTTTCAGGGTTAATTTTCCTCTTGGCCTCAGCAGTCTGCTCACTCTGGCTTGCTGAGCTGGTGAGCATGAGGGGAGTGGACTCTGAAAGCAGGGCCTACAGCTGGAGCACTGTATTTACTCTGGACGCACCTTGGAAACAAGGATTAAAGGGAAAAAAATCTTTTAATGACTTAACATAATTACTGTATTTTCTCTGTAATATAATAATATAATAATAAAAAATAGCTTAGTAACACAGGTTACTGTTGCAATGTTTTTCAAGGAGCTTTTAACTGCTCCAAACCTTTCTGGCAAAAGTGGCAAAGCTCAGATCCAGATTTCAACTCTAAGTTTGCTTAAAATTTGGCATTGCTTGTCTACTTTTAAGTTTTACAATTTATGAGTTCGATGGGGAATTAGGAGCTGAGCCTAAGTGCCTTGGTAAGAGAGTTCAGAAGAATCAAATTAATTTGAAGACTTGTATCAGACTTTTTTCTTGATGTTAGAGGCATTTCTACTCTAGAGACATTGCTGCTTCTCCTACTGTGAGGACTAAGAGGCAGAATGTGATGACAGCTGGCAGCATGTCACTGCAGCATGTTTCCCCTGGGTTAATGAAGATGAGGAGGAAAAAGCTCAGTCTCCTTCCTATTCTCTTAACTTGGTAGGTTGAAGATGTCTAAAAAGTCTTTAAGAAGTTTCTGTGAACTGCTTTGTTTTTCACCCATCATGGTGACATTTCAGTAACTACTCCAGGAGAGTCCAGGGGCTTTGCTCAGGGCAGTTATTTTAGGGATGAATAAATCTTTAGAATGCTCTTCAGCTGACATCCAGGATGTAAAGATGCCAATCCTTTCTGTCTTTACATTGATCTCTCTTGTGAATTTACAGTGGTATTGTACTGCCACGAAATAGATGAGGAGGCTGACAGACATGCTCATAGAATGAAATGCTTGACCCTGTCTCTCTAGGTCAACATAGAAGCAAACTGGTAAAACTGTTGAAAGGAACTTTCTGTCCTAGCCTATAAAGTACCTGCACTGTGCAATAGTGCTGTGAATCCTTTAAATGAAACACATCAGATTTTTACTGTTCTGTTACCTGGGTGAGAAGCAGCTGCAGTCTGTGCAGTGTTAGTAAATGAGGAAGCAGACTGAATCCCCTACAGATCAGCTGCTCCCATTTTGCCACTGCTGCAGAATTGATACTTCAGGGTCTACTCAGGCTGCAAGCAGGTGTCTGTCTGTCCACACAGAGAGGCAATGGGGCTGCTATCAGCATTCTTTTGTTCTTTTTAATATCTTTCTGCTTGCCAGAAGAGAGGCTTTTGCCTCTAGCAGTTTGTTCTTATTACAGGAAGCATATTGAACAATTAGAAAAGGTGCAGAAGAGAGTAACTAGTAGGATAAAAGGTCTCGATGGTTTAGAGCCATGTAGAGAAGTTAAGAAAATTAGACTTGAATTCATTAGAAGATGAGAGATTAAGAGGACATGATTGAAATGTAAAATTCTAGGGAGGATGGATGGAGTCAAAGCTGTGTGGGAGCAAGTTAGAAATCACATGTGAGCTGAAACTAAGAAATGGAGATGGAAGAAAAAAGAAAAACTACTGCATCAAGTGAATTTTTCAAAGGAAGTGCAATCAATAATTTTTAGACAAAAGAAGAATGAACTGGAAAACCTGAGAAAGTGGATTGTCCAAGGAAGAAGCATTGGTAGGATGCCATTTAGAGCCTCAGAACCAGCCTGATCTCAATATATGTCCGGCTACTACCAGTGTATCTGATTTAAGTGGAAGCCAGTGCTCCATATGGAAGTTACAGCCCATACGTGATTTTATCCCCAAAAGTGGGCAAAGTGTTGGGCTTTACTTGCCTTAACCCAAACCCATCGGTAGGGGCTACCTTGCCCAGCTGGGCACAACATTAGGGCTTGCTGTGAACTGGTATGACCATACGCCTGGAGGGCATGGCGAGGACAAAGCAGCTCCAGAGCCACCAGTGATGGAGCACTGTTTTGGTAGAGAATTTCTGGAAATGGACTATGCCACTGTAGTGTGCATAGACTATTGCCAGTCAGCATAAATTGACACAAGAATAACACCATCCTGTTTAAAACAGATCTATGGCAGACAAAGTCCTCCCGTAATTGTAGCGACTTGATTCTTCTAGATATTGGGCCTGTCCTTTTGATCTTAAAAGGACTCTGGGAGTTGGGATCCAGACTATGACTTTTGGACTGTGTCTTGTGTGAATACATAGTTGTGCCCATGTCTGGTTGTGAGGCCAGTTCCCTGTCCTCATATGTTGTGTGTGACTGTTGGATGTGTCTAAACCCAGCAGTTATGCCGACAGTGATTTTGGTTTTGTTCCATATGTGCTCAGCAAACCTTTCTCGTTAATCAAAATGAAATTGCTGCCTTTCACAGATGCTACCCAACTCTCCGTGAAAGAGTGCCAGAAAATAAATGAACCTTTTTCTCACCTGTACACAAGTCATTTTAGAACCCTCAGGTGATCTTGCAGCTCTTGAGATTTAACTTGCAACCAGACCAAAAGTCAAGCATTTGGATTTTTGAGTATCGTGTTGAGTTTTTACCCCAATTTTAGTGGAGTAAAAAGAGTATTCTGGAAATATTCTGGAGTATTTCCAGAGACTGGTGTTTCCTGGTGCCAGTAGCTGGCACTGGAAAGGAGATGGGGGCACAGCTGCTGAACATGTGCTGCCTGCAGATGCAGGAAGGAAGGAAAGCCTGGAAGGATGCTCAGGACTATCATTTACAGAAACACTTCAGAGGGAGCCTACAAAGAATTGAGTGTGTCAGATTTCCCATCCTCTCTGCTGTTTGGAACAAGGGATGGAAACTCCCATGGGGCCAACAGTCTTTGCACGGCTGACAACTTTGATTTGAGAGCTGTAAACGGACATTTAACTCTACAAGGAAAATACTCCAGTGAGGTGAAAGAGCTGTTGTAAAGACATATTAAAGGGCAATCCTTCCCCTTGCCAAAGTCATGTTGTCATGATATGTGCTAATGATTTGAGTAATACCTGTGCAACAAGGGAGAACTCACTGTAGGCAGTTCTACTGGTGATGTTGGGGAAGTGGTCAGAGCAGCTTGATATTTAAAAGGCAGCATCTCATGCCTATCCCCTTTCATAACATCCATAGGGTCCTGCAGCACCTCCATCAGTTGCTCCAGAAAGGAAGCACAGGAAGTATCTTCCTTAAGCATAGTTTTTTCTCTAGAGCTGCAATAAAACTAGCTTGTGTGATTGTAGGAGTTCACTATAAGGGAATCCTAAAGTGCATCCAACTATCTGCAGCTCATAACACTTCTCTGTGGGGATTCCCTTGCATACTCAAGGATTCAAGGGTGGCCCTTTGAGGATAATGACCATCAGTGTGAATTGAAGTAGTTCCTGACCCAAATCACAGCATCCAATGCAGTGCCTGAATGCTGTAGGTCAGGTATGTGTTCAACTGTACCTAAAAGCTAGCTCCGTATCCCCTCTTGTCCTTGCCGATTTCCATCTGGATCAAAAGCTCTAAAGAGATTCACCATAAAGCAAAGTGCAAAATCCAGTCCTTTACATACCCCTCTGGGTCACATTTGCTCTCATGCTTTGTGTTTGCTCCAAGATGGAGAGAGATCAACATCCTGTTGGCTTCAGACTTTTTTTGCAACAGCCTTATCAAGTTACTAAATGTAATTGTGGATTGCTACTGGTTTTCAGTTGAACAAGAAAGAAAGGAGTTTGGAAAAGGTCAAGAATCATGATGCTATCCTGTATTCCCACAGCTTCCTTCCTTAGCTTGTGCTGGCTTCCCACAGTGCTTAATTGCCATTCTTCAGAGCAGGACCCCGTGCCCTCTCTGGGAGGGAAATGTTCAGACACACAATTAACCATGTCTGCAATCCTGCGGAAAGGTTGCATCTTCTTTTAGCACCTGCCTGGTGCACAAGCTGGATAAATAAATAAGCCCACAGTCTCTCATAATAAAATATGCTTGTTGCTCTAGCTCTTCTGCTGAGTTATAACTTTGGGAGTCAAATAGCCCTTGTTTCTTCTGTGTGGAATCCATGCAGCTGAGGCTGGTGACGCAGAGCTGTATTTCACATAGGTGAAGCTCCTGCTGCAAATTATACCACATTAACTGCTGAGTTCTTTGCTTCTAGGGTCTGTTTAACATTTGGCAGCATTGAATGAAATAGCAGCTGAAGATGAGGGTGGGAGCACTGTACTGTCAGGTCAGCTAAAAGAACTGTGCTGCCTTTTCCACTGCCTCTATTCTTAGCACCAGTGTAGTTGCAACTACAAACTTGAATCTATCTGAATAAAATGATGCGATCAAACACATTTAGCTAATTAGTGACAGAGCCTTTAACATTCTCTGAATGTCATCTTCTATTGGACAGAAATCAGGCTGTAATTTTATACGATTCTGCACTGGTTTTATTCTGTTAATTTCATGGCCGTTATTGTCCATCTTCTTTATATCTAATGAAACTTTCACTCAGTAAAATTGATGAGCTTTTCTTCGTGCTGTCATTAGTATCAATGCAAATCTGAGTGACTCCAGTTAAGCCTAAGCTTCCTGGTAGTATTGACTCTGCTTTTATTGTCTGTCTCCATCTGCAAATGCATTCTGAGCTTCCCAGTATAGGACATAAAGGAGACTTTAACAGATTCTCAGCATCCTTTGACTGTTGGTGTAACCTTGGTCACTTCATTTAACCTGGCTATGCCTCACTGTCAAATGCTTTATCTGACACAGTGGTGTATCTGTGTGTTCTACTTTTGGAGGCAGAGTTTGTATGTAGCACAATTGGATCCCATCCCTGTTGCAGGTGCTCTTTTTCACAAATATCAACAATAAATGGTGTAGGATGGCAGGAGAGTTACATTTTCATGTGTGTGGCCATGTATTTACCCAGACCTCAGTGCAGAGCTGCACCATGTCCCTCATTAGACCCAGACCATTGTTTGTTGGCACTCATGTTCTGTAAGTCTGTCCCTGCTCATTTAATTTCCGGAGTTAAACGATAGCTGTTAATTACTTTGTACATATGCTAGGTTTTCACTGGAATGGGGGCACTGCTTGGCTCAGCACAGCTATGCACCATTGAGGAGAGCTCATTTCCTCTGGCAGTGTGTCAGAAAGACACTTCTCCAGCTGACCCATGTGGTCAGAGTGTCCTGGTTGACGTGACTGGTCTTACAGGACTGCAGCCTGCTCAGGCCTGTCTCACCAGAGCAGCAAGCAGCAACAGTTCTTTCCAGAAATGGAAGCACAGCACACAACTGTGTTTCTACCGTGTCAAAAAAAGATCATCCCATGCTAGCAAAAGCTTTCACAGGCCAGCAGGCAGGAAAAATACTCACATCTTCTCAGGAAGAAAGCCATCAGTCGTGTGCTGGTGCTAATTAGCAAAATTCTGATTAAGTCATTGGAGCAGTGCCAGCTTGTACCAGATGAGGAGCTGGTCCATGTGGAGTTGGTTGATATGACACGATATAGCATGGGCTGAGAGCACCCAGGGGGATGTGGTTTGCTGAAAGCAGAGCCCAGAGCAGCCGCCATGCAGTCCCAGTACCAATTTAGTCTGGGATTTTTTTCTCGTACTGTATTTATTTGATCATTGTGTTTCTCTACCTCCATCCCTCAATTAAAAAAGAAAAATCTTTCTGTGCGGACACAATATATGCATGTCCCTACCTTTCCAGCGTGTACTGAGGGTGGCAAAAGTCTCTGCTAAACCCAGCAGCATATGGTTAAGCTGTGAGCTGCACACAGACATACTGGCTGCCTTGGGGGATGCCCTGGGGAGGAGGAATATGGGCACTGTGCTCCAGTCCTAAGGGAGCTGGTTAGGAAGTAAGTTTGTTCTCCCTTCAGCTTACCAAACACTGCATTTATAGGAAAATCAATCAAATATAGCCAAAAAACATAGTCATTAAATTTTTTTTAAACATTTGCAATTCTTTTCAGCTCTGGTCATAAATATATGCTCTTAATATAGTGTCTTAACATTTCCAACTATCAATCACTTTAGTTTTCTGGTTACCCCACACCCACACAGATCTGCTATTCTGCTTTAGTGTCTGAAAATGTTTCTAGATTTAATGAATGAATCGTTGTCTGTAGAAAGGTATGAGTTTTCAGTCTGCTAGGTTTCTTGCATGAAACTTGGATATCTCTATTTTTCTTTATTCATCATTATGGCTATCTACATTCAAGTATGAAAAGCTTAGAGAGAGAAGTCCATTGGATAATGTTTTTTGTCCTTGCAACTTCATTACAGAGATGTGTAGTTCAGCAATATTAATTTAAAAAGCAAATGTTGTGTTCCTCTTAAAGCACAAAATTTGACCTATTTCTCTTCCTCCTCATCTAGCTAAAGCCCACACAGTTATACACCCTTGATACTCATTCAGTGAAAGCACTCAGCATAATATAAGTTTGAGTTTATTAAATAAATGGAGACTAATGTATAGTTGTCTGTTGTGCTAATATACTGAGGAAACCTGTCTCCAAACATGTGCCTAATAGTGGACAAGCATGGGGGGATCTAATGATTTTTCTGCTGTTGGTAGAAAATCTTTTTCCTTATACCCTGTTCAGTGTCAAGGTACTGTTCTTATTAAGTACTTATATACCAGACCTCTGATTTTAATGTCAAGCTAAACTGAGCTGGGAACTAATATTCTTCAAGTTATGGACTGAAAAGCCTCTTGTGTAGCTAGTGTCAATGAACAGATTGGTCTTTCCCAAATAAACTGTGTGTTGCCTCTTTCAGGGGTCAGATGCACAAGCAATGGGACTGGCCCTGCTTGAACTACTGATCTGTGAAGCATCATGAACTCCGGTCATTGTGATATCCTGTCTCATGCTGGCTGGCTGTACGGGGTGAAGCTGTCTAATCTGCGTGCATAGAAATCCCTTTCCTTGTCATTTAGATGGCAAAGCCTCTGGGATGAAATGCAGAAGCTCTATGGCAGAAAGGAGCAAAACCAGAAACAATGAGTATGTTGAAAAGATGGACTGTTGGAAGAGAACAAAAGCCTTGTCACATGGAGTGATGGAAGAACAGTGATAGTTTGTCACCACTTCTCTGGAGATTACTCTGGTTTTCCTTCTCAAGAAAATGAGCATTTCAGCTTCATTTGCAGTCTTTTGCAATTTTTATCAAAGGGGTGTCATTCAATGTTGTATGGTCATGCTGGACAAATGTTCGTTGATTTGACACAATGACATGTTCAGCAGGTATGTAAGTACTCGTGAATGTTCATGAGTAGTTGAAGCAAACCTGCAGAAATAAGAGGGGAGGGGAATAATAAGTTGTGCACAACTGTTGTAGACATTTTAGAGTACTTGTTGCCATCACACCTCTGGGAAAAAAAATCTGAGCCTGGAAGCACTTTCTATCTAGGACTATGGGACTATCAGCTTAGGGTTGCAAGGCTAAAAGACATGGCTGTCTAGAGAGATGTAATGGAAAATGCTCTGGGAATGAATTCAGCAGCTGAAGAGCCCTTGGATGCAATGAAGCTAGAGGTGTAGAGACAAGTCAGTGACCCTTTAAGGAATTGCCTTCCCAAATCATCTGTGAAATCATCAGTGACAATTCCCATGTTACAGTTAGCTGATGCTTGAGCATTATGGAAAGCTTTAGATAGAGATTCCTTTTTTTGATAATTCAGGAAGGAGTATGGCTGACTGAAGCTTGTGGTTTCTCTAACAGTCACAGCCAGGTCTGCATGTGTCATGTAAAATGAAATGAGGATTGGGCTTTTTGATAGGCACTTCACTTGAGCAGTGTTCCATTGTAGCCCGTGATACCATCTCACTGCTTGTGTTAAAGAATGGTTCTCTGTTAGCCAGCATGTGTTTGCTCAAAAATGGATAGTTCAGCTTGTGAGCCTCAGAGCTGCATCTATTCTCAATAGTATTATGTAGGGAGGGGAAAATTTTTGCAGTTCAGAAGGCTGTAGGAGATCAAGCTTGCAGATGGAGATGTGCAGCATCACAAGCAACACACATGGCTACCATGTCTGTAGCCAAAGGACATCCCTCACTTCCATGTCTTGGGAATCAACCACATTAGTTTAGGTTTTGCAGCACTGATTTGATAATGCAGCTGACTAGATTGTTGATTCCCACCCCCATCCCCCTTTTTTTCTTCTGGCAATTACATGAAACAGTTTTCTTCAACTCTTTGTAAATAACAAGTTAGAATTCTCCTCTATGGAGTTCTATTTTTTTTTTTGGTGCTGTTTTCTATGATGAGTGTGGTGGGAATGTTTGTCTCCCCCAGCTGCCTTCATTGTGGCCAGCTGCAGAACAATTGGTGAGATACCATCTGGCTGTCCCTAATTTTCACCAGCTGTAGGTATAATCAACAGGATGATTGCAAAGTCCCTCTTCCTTTCATACAAAAATGCTGGAAAACAAATGCAGTGATGCATGGATGCCTAATGGAAGATGGAAAACATGACTTGTTTTTCAGAGGGGGACAAGACCTGCATTACATTATTTTTGTAAAAGTTTAAAAGCGTCTGGGTTAATGTGCATCTTGTGAAGGAGCTGTACTACTCTGCACCGTGCTGGCCACATTAGGTGTGATATTTCAGCCCCTGTAGCTCCCATTCATTCAGTGAACCAGACCTTCCAGGATAGCCAGAGCAGGAGGGTTTCTTTCACTGGCTTTTGCCTTGGAGCTTGCCTGAATTTTAGCTGGCCTGTATTTGTTATGCTTTTCTAAAACTAGTGCACTGCCTTTACAGAAGTTTGAGATCCTGCTGGATGTAGAATGAGGGGTTGTCTTGGACTGATGAAATGTTGCGCGATCAAACTGTGCTGAAATTTCTTAAAGTCGTGTCTGCTGTAAGCCTCTGTTGTGTAGGCTCATGTAATGCTCTAGTTGCTTGCATTTGAATTATTTAAGTAGTGCAAAGTAGAAATAGCTAACGAAGCATCTTAATAGTAGATTGTAGGGCTGAGGATTATGATAAATGTGCAAAGAGAGGTAGAAGAGTAACAGTATGGAAGGAGGGTTATTTAATGGCCGTCTGTTATGCATGTAACAATTTCATTCATTTTTTTAGTTAAAGCAGCCAGTACTCTTTCATTCACATCTCCCAAAAATCATTGCTTTGGTAAAAATGAAATTTAATGCTTTTCTCCTAGGGGGCTGAAATGAAAATTGTATAGAAGACAATTTGTGAATGACCCAGAGAGGATAGATATTTCCACTTTCGTTAATTATTTTAGTAGAGGTTCTGGGAGAGACAGGAGGACATGAGGTATCCCATCATTGTCGCTTGTGTACCATCACAGGGCACGAGTTTCAAGTGTTTCAGGGGAGAGATGGTGGTGTCTTGAAGCTAAAATGTCCCTTTAGAATGTGTGAGAAGGAAGGGATTTATGTATAGTGTAAGCTGTGCTTTGGTGCCTGAACACCCGAGAATCTGCACTTTGCTGTGAGTCTTTCAGACTCGTGAAGAATATGGGTGGGGGATGTATTTGGTCCTGGTCTCTTGCAGGGCTAGATCAAACTCTGTTTTTGTTCTTGTACAATTTCAGCACAGTGAAAAAAACATGCATATCCCTGAGGGAATTAGAGTTGATTCTGAATTGTAGAATACAGTTGTGATTTGAATTTCATGTGAGTTTGTGGACAAGCTGAGTTTAGCTCTGACACTGAGGAAACTGCACATATTTCAGTCTTTAGAACCTGTGGAAGGATGACTCTTTGGTTAAGCCCAGCCTGCTGCTAGACATGGAGGGATCTATAGCAAGCAACAGTTAAAGTACTGATTAATGTCATATGAAAAAAAACCAAACTGTGTTTTGAGAATAAAATAAAAGGGAAGGGAAGGGCATGTGTTTGAGTTTGGTAAGAGTGATGTTAGTTTAAAAAAATACAAAAAGATAGAAAGGTGTTTAATAGCCTTGATTTGAGTAGAATTGATCACTTTCTATTAATCTTGCTACTAGTTCAAAGCAAAATAAATTGTCAAAAAAGCCAAACCGATCAACAAAAAATTGTTTTCCATTGTGCCTAGCAGAAATAGTTGCATAAAAGCTCTTCAGTGAAATTTGAATTTTTGATTAATTAGACTGCAGTGTTAATTAGTGCCAGTAGTCCTGAGACAAATCTGGTAATTAGTGAGTTGCATATTCAGTGGGGAAGTCCAGCAGAACACCTGTTTCCAAGTGGCTTCTGGATGTAAATGGAAGATTTGTGATACTATGGCACCACTGTTCATTTTTCCAGTTCTGCACCTTGCCCTGTAACCATTTGTATGCGAGTCTGAGCTTGTGAGCAGTTTCTCCAAAATCATAAAAGTATGATCTTCTGTTAGGCTGACCGTGCTAGGCCAGATATTGCCTGACAAGTGTAAAGATGGTGACTGTGGATCTGGAATACATTATTCCCAGTCGTTTGGACTGCAGTAATTAACAATCAATGGATTGTTAAGTGTAAATGGATTAGTGGCACCTTGGGCTCTCAAGGCAAATGTATGTAAACCTCAGATCCCAAACTGATCCACAAGGGTTTTAAATCAAAAGACAGTTGTTCTCCTTAAAGACCTGTCAGATCATGTGAGCTTTCTCCTGGTTTTCACCAGTGACTGGGTGTTGATTGCTCAGACCAGCTCGTGTTCACCCTTGATGAGAACACAGCAATCACAAACCTGTCAATAGTAGGTCCTCTCATTCCTAAGACTTGTTTACTAAGAACTCCCTGTGTGGTTTTACGTGTTTGTAGCAATACTGATAAATAAGGAGTTTTTTCTTAATTGAATCCGTTTGTGTTTTGGCCATTTTTTTTCCTTCTGAGAAGGGGATTTAGCTTTGGTTCTGTTAAGTTACAGAAACAGACTACAGGCTTATGGGAAGTGCAGTGTGAAGCAATAGCTGAGGTCTGTGGCGTTAGGGGAAGATGTTTGAACACAGCTCTGAGCACTAATTAGTTGCCCTAGGAGCAGGGAAATACTTTCTTCATTCATACCAAAGGTTTTGTGTTAATCACAAAAACTTTTGTACCCTGATCAGATACACTGTCTGCTTGGAGATAATGGTCTTTTCTTTGAAAAACAGGCACATTCAAGATTAAGATTTCATTTGGCCTTAATTAAGCATAACATTGTTTGAATAACAAATACAGTACTGGAAATGTCCAGGTGCCCTTCAGGGCATGGTTCATCCAAATTAAATGCCACAGGTTCCTCTGGGCAGTGATCTTCTGCAATATGAACCATTGGTGTCTTAAGGGCAGGCTATTAGAAATGTGTGGTTCAGAGCAATTTGATCCATCTGAATTTGACACAGCTCTGATCTGATTGAGGTCTAGCAGCAGAAAGCTTGTGTCAGTGTGGAGTGGTACTGGAAACCAGAGTTTTAAAATACTGGAGCAAAAGGGATTTTTGTTAAGGCAATGGGCTTGTTTAATAG
Organism: Serilophus lunatus; assembly: GCA_013399895.1. Classification (NCBI taxonomy): domain Eukaryota; kingdom Metazoa; phylum Chordata; class Aves; order Passeriformes; family Eurylaimidae; genus Serilophus; species Serilophus lunatus. The sequence goes on along the minus strand of VXBA01000861.1, from coordinate 1,317,238 downwards.
TCTGTTTCCCTACCAGTCTGTTCTCCATTAGCTTGAAAATGGTCATTCTTAACTTGATACAAACAGAGAGGTAAAATGCATCCCTTGGCCCTGAGCCAAGCAGACTCAGCAGAATCTTCAAAGAAAAATAAAGCACCAATCAAGTTAGCAAATAAAAGTGGAGATTTGTGTCTTTCCTCTGAGGATAGTTGATGGTTTTTAAAAAGTCTTGTGATCAGAAGCCTTAAAATCTTCCAGTGCAGGTTGATCAGGACAGGAAAAATGCTCTGCAGGAATACTTTAGTCTCTGTGATTTTTTTCCCCCAGGAAAATTCAATCTAGTTTATTTGTAATTTTTTATAAGCAAATAAAAATACCATGTAAGACACAAGTTAAAATACTGTGATAAACAACCATGATAGAGACCGGTATCTCATCCTGTTAGTGCCTTAACCTTTCTGGGGACAGAGATTTATCTGTCTAAGTAACAGTGAATACAAAGCCATTAATAAAGAAAAAAAGGCCCTGGCACAACAGAATTCTGACAAGAGACTGTAGCTGAAGTAATAACAGCAATGCCATGGGGACAGGCCAAGCTCTTTTTGCAATGGGTTACAGTCTGGTCTGGATCAGAGGAGGAACAGTAACATCAGCTGCATAGTGAGGTCCTCTGGGGACTCTGGCAGTGCTTCTGTGAGACACAAATACTTGGTGGTTGAGACTTGATTCTTACAATACTTGGGCTGTACCTATATGGCGCAGACAACAGCTTTGGTGCTGTTGCACATCTTTGAAGCTGTGCAGCTGAAGATGTATGTCTCCAATGTCAAGTTACCTCATCTCTGTACACACAGGCAAATGCTCTGTGTTTCTGCAGAGGCAAAATGCTAAGCAATAGCTCACAGCAAAGTGAACACCAAGATTTCTCAGCGGGCTCTGCTTTCAGCTGGGCTGATTCGGTACCTCGTTGCAATTATTAGCTAAATGCACCTATACAGAGCAACTGTAATCACAAAATCTATAACCTTATGGAAATCAGAGCTGGAGTGTGAGAGACCTTGTGGACTTGCAGTCTATCATAATAACCTCCTCAGGTCGATAAATGCTGTGAACAGTAAGCCAATTCCATCCTTTCTAACCTATCTCAGTTTTGAGAAAGGGCAAATGCTAAGGTTAGATGTAAACAATACCCTGATGATGGGCATGATCAAAGTGCCCACATGCAAGGGCTTGGGGTTAAAATGTCTCAGAGTCATTTAGCCTTGTTAACAGGGTTTCCCTGGAGCTATCTAGGTAGATGAGAAAACTGAGATTTTTCTGAAGGTTTCTAGATTTGCTGGAGGCCTTCAGCCTTTTGGGTGTTACCTGAGCTCTGAAGGAAGATCAAGTAAATTGTTAACTTTGTAGAAATAGTGGCAAGGTTTTTGGTGGTGCTCCCTGCTCAACCTCAAAATGTGAAAAATATGTGTCTTAATTTCTGGAGGGACTACAGAAAAAAAAAAATCCTAGTACTTGAAATCCCTTTTTGCTATAGAGAAACTTTTAACAGATTCTTTAACAGAAGCACAGGAATAGGTGTTCTCCTTTAATGCTATTTCCAAGGAGGGTTTCCACAGTAATGAAATATGACACAGTCAGTGATAGCTCAGCTGAAAAAAAATGGCCAGTTAAGGAGAGGCTCAGCATATGTGCTCCTTTGGTACACTGTCTTAAATCACTCTTACATTCTGAATTGTCTACTTCTGATAAATCTGTTCAACATTGCTGGGTTTGAAGTGTGTGGAATTAATGCATCCTTATGGAACATGTTCCAGCCTAATTCAGACTTGTGTAATTCACTGCATTAGAAGCGGCCCAAAGTGATACTTCTTCCTTTGTTAGTTTTGCACTTTTTTTTTTTTAAACAAAAGGGTAATTGTCATGCAAAGTTCCTCTGAGAGTTATCAACACACGAATTATCTGTCACTATAAATAAGCTTGGAGTTCGTTGCTTATCTGGAATCATACTGCAAACTGATCACAGTAGAGACCGAGTGAAAATTAATGAAAAATTAAACCAAACCCAACCCCTATAGATTTCGTTTTCCCATCATGCAGACTTCTAAGAACTGGTGCTTGAAATACCTGGCTAGTGATAAATACTCCTAATAACAGATCACTTGAATGCCTGTGGTTTCTGGCTAGGTCATTTGGAAACAAAACTCTGGGCTGCTAGAGCACCCTGGTGCTGAAACAAATTATTAGCGCTTTACTTGCAGTTTAATTAAGTGTAGAGGTCTGGATTTGCTTGACTGGAGGACCCTGGAAGAGATCCAGTGCTGTCAGTCCTGGACTTACCCACTAATTGCCCTGACTTGGGGAGTAATTTGGAGAGGTTCTATGGAAGTTTCTCCACCAGAAAAAAATCTATCCTTTGAGAAAAGCTTGTTTCAAGATGAGAGCATTTCCAGCTGTAGTTTTGCACTGTCCTGGAGGAAGGTATGTTCCATCTCCAGGACACTTCAGCAGAGTTGAGCCATGCAGTTGAGAATGGGCTGTAGGATGGTCTTTGCTGAATCCAAAAGATCCTCGCTCTCAGGCTAGGAGAGTTCTGATGCTGAGGTACAGCCTTTTGGTACTTGGGGAAGGAAATGGTTTTTTGTCAGAAAAAGTTTGATTTTTTTTCTTTGACAGAAAAGAAAGTTCAGCATTTGTGCTCAGAAGCTTCTTTCATGTTCCAGTCTAATGGTCTTTATTCAGACAGAGGCATGCCTTTCTTTTACTTTGGGAAATCTGCTTGTCACTTCGTTAGACCACTTACAGCTGAGCGACAGGGAATTTAATTTTCTTTCTTTGCTACTGTTGAAGAATCCTTCCCCATCTCTCAAGTCACTCTGTCACATTGGAATGACGTGTGTGCTACAGAGATGCTGTAGCACAGCCTCTCAGTTCAGTACTAATCAGCCGCCTCTTATTCTGGCTTGGTGTCACCAAGCCTTGCTTTCTGTGTTATAAAATCCTTGGTTCATCTGTTGCTTAAATAGCTTAGGGGTTTGACACATTGTTTTTAAATTCTTTTGGCAGGATCAAGAACTCGGGCACAGTGTTAGAAATTTGCTCTGTATCCCTTGCTTTTGAAGGAACATCAAGCTCTGAGATCTGAAATTTCAGGTTCAATGCTAACTAGGTGGAAGAAATACCCCTTGGTGCCTCCTGGCCAGGCTGCTCCCTCCCCATCCTCACCCCTGTACTGGGAACAGACAAGTTTTAGTTCCTTTTTTTTTTCTTTCTCCCTGCCATCCTCCTTGCCCCAAATCCCCTAATCCATTTCCTCCAGCCAGAGACTTGTCTCATGGTAATTCCAGAAACTGCCCCTGAAATTCCAGAATCTGAGAATAGAGTATGGCAGTGCATCTGGAAAACTTCCACAACTTTGAATTGCCGCTCTATTGCAATTTTCTGACTCTGTTCTCTAGCTGACCTATACGTATAATAGAAAACTTTCTCCTATATTTCTCATAGTCAAAAGTTGCCTTATCTTCAAGGAAGAAGAAAATAGGTTCATTACTCAGAGAAAGACAAGGAGAAGTCTGCTCATGCTAGGATTTTTAGAGTGTTTTGTTTGGATTTTATAAGTGGCCACTTACTGAACTGAAAATTGCAGGGGGGAGTAAAAAAGCACTGTGGTTTTCCCCATTACTACTTTGTTTTCGAATTAATCCTGTCCATTCAAGCTTTATCTGCTTTGCTCGTGTGGCGTTTGCTTTCATAGCTTAAAAAAGTGCTGGGGAGAGGTGTGAATACCCTCCTCTGCTAATGCATTTTGATTGCTTTTCCTCCACTGCTGGAATGCTTTTAGAAACACCAAGGCTCTTAATTTTTCATGTGACACTTGTTTCCCACTGCTCTGGGTTATTCAACTTGGTAAACGGTTTGCCTGAAGGATTGTGTTTCCTTTGATGAACAGGGTCTTGAGCTGAAAGTTCAAGCCACTGGGATTGCATTTGATGAAGACATAATTAAGACAGGCTAATTTGTATGTGTGTGTGTTTAATAACTTTTGAATAGGCATTGGAGAAGTGAATGGTCTCCACTACTAATGACTACAAAACAATCATGTGTTGGACAAGTGCTTGGAGAAAAGGAATTCCACTTGATAGGGGTTACATGGAAGTAATGTAACTTTAGCTTGGTTGGATGGCTGAATGTCAACTTCTGTGGCAGCTGTTTATGGCAAATTATCATGTTGCTCTGCTGCCTGTGTTCCCTACAAAGCCAGTGCTTTTTTCCTGCTTTTTAATTCTTGAAATGGGTCCGAATTTTCAAATTTGACTAGTATTTCAGCTGAATAATATCTAAATGTATTTTATTTGGAAAATGAGCTGCTATATGAGGCATGGTTGTTCCTGCTGAAGGGGTTTCTCTCTGACCAGCATATTTCTCTCCTAGAAAAAGCAGCTTTGTCAGACTTCAACTCTGCAGTATGTGTCAGATCAAAATAAATTTTGAAAGAAAAATGAGGTTAGAATATTTTTAAAAGATCAGGTTTTAGACATGCAAGTTTGTGGATCAGACCTGATAATGGCATAATTATTTTCATGATTTTTTCAATTAAAATGAAGCAAAGTGTGTTTAAAAATGCCTGTGAAATGAGGGGTTTAGAAGAATTATTATGATTTGGAACAGAAACTATACTCCAAGAGCATTTCACCTGGAACAGAAATTCTAATTTTAGCCAATATTGGTGATACTGAAGAATAGTACCTCTCTCTGACATCCAACTCACTCATAAATGAGTGCCTATAAGACCTCAGAGTTGAATAGATCCATGTAAGTGTTATTATTGCTTATTGCTGATTAGCATTAGTAGATTTAGGTCTCTCAGGAACCTGATTAAAGCAAAAATAATAATATTCAGACCTTCATATTCCTATTTGTCTTTGAATGGGTTTTATTTCATTACCTTGGAGACTACTTAAGGAATGATTTCTGCCCTTCCCTTGGTAAATTTTCTAATCTCTTGATGCAAAAATATCTTGGAGAGTCCAGATCTTGGGCTATTTTTCTTCCTATAAATGTTTCTTGGAGCCATTTAAAAAAACCCTTGGAAAGCATAACAAAAAATGCCAGGACTGTAACTACGCATGACTTTAAATTATATAGACCCTAATTCTATGATAGACAAATCCCACTTTGTATGCAGTATGATTCTCCTCTCTGCAGCCTTTGCTGGCTAAAGCTGTCAGGGCAAAGTGCATTTCAAAGCTGAAATGTCTCAGTGTCAGAGCAGTGCTGGTCTGTCATTACTCTTCAATGTTTAATGTGGTATTTAGAGGTGTGATGGAAGATATGCTGCAGTTGGCTCGGTTCTAAACAGCTCAGATCCTGAGGGCAAATATGATGGTCCCATCTCTGAAGTGCTGAATAAATAAATATTTGTGGCTCCAGGTGGACACCAGTGGTCTGTTTTAAAAGTGCTCCGTTGAAGCTTCCCAGCCTGTGCTATCCAGATTGAAGCTCTGACACGTGCCTGTGCATCCTATAGCTGCATCTTCCAACAGCACTGCAGCTGCTCCCTTAGGAGCTGTGAAGTTTCATCAGTGTGCTGCTGAGGGAAGGCTTAGGCTGGGGGAATTACTTTTGTACTTGAATCCGAAAGCACGTCTCTCTCTGATCTGACAGGGGAGAAATTCGTACAGTTTGGTGCCCAGTTTTTGAGTAATTACATTCTCATACTGTTCAAGCCTTCCTTCAGGTGTTGATTGTGTTCTTGCTCCATGGCCATTTAAGTGGTGTAGCTATAGAGATAACCATTTAGTTGATTCAAAAAGGATGCACACAAAGCTGAGGTTTGGGAATGAGGTTCATTAAATAATGCTGCACTCTAATTTGTGTCTTCTGCATGACGGCTGGAGTTGGCAGATGCCTCTGTGATGGTAAGGCCTCTGCTGGAAGGCTTATATCTGTCAGACCCAGAGACAGCATCCTGCAGAGTGGATGCAGACTCCCTTTGCTCTGGATATAGTTGATGAAGCAGTGAGCAAACAGCACAGAGGTGAGAGCTGCAGGGAGACCTGTGTCGCTCAGCAAGGAGCCTGGCTGGATGCCTTTCAGCAGAAATGCATCGTTCTGTGAGTTAGAGACTTGACTAATCACCACTCTACAAAATATGTCTGTTAGTATTTCATAGATATTTCCATTTGGTGAACTCATTTTTCTCATCTTTGCTATGGCTGAAGCTCCTGAGTTGGGTGACTCTGAAGAATACCTTTATCCTCTTGGTTGTGCATAAGGAGAAATTATGAGGTGTCATCGATGTTTGTGCCCACCTGGGTTCTGGTCCTCAGAAGGAAGTGAAAACACAGAGCAGCCAAACTGTAATTTCCCTGGGCAAGGCAGTAGCATTTCCACACCATAACTTTTCTGCTTTCAGCAACAAAACTTCAGCTTCTGAGCTGGAATTGCAGGTAGAAATTTTCACTTGAAAATAAAGATATATATGGTTGTGATTGTTTTTCTCCAAAACCTTATATCCCTGCCTTTCTTCTAAAAGTTCTGTTGTTTAACTTAAGCTCTGTTTCCTTTTCTGTTCAATGTCCTCAAAAGTCTCTGTCTCCTATTCACTGCTGCTATTGCCCATCTCCTGTCCTTTGATAAGTGTTCTAAGGCAAAAAAATTGTGGTTGTATTTGGTAGCAAACAAGGAAATCAAAATTGTCTGAATTAGGATCATCATCCCTTTCTTCACCTTTTATTTAGGAGATATATTTCCTCCCACGTTGAAGACTTTTGAAATGCATGCAATGAGACTGGTTACTTCAGTATTTCTCTTACAGTTAGACTTTCTACAGGCACACAATGAATTTGGGTTATTTCTCAATTGAGAAGTCTGCAGGCATGGTAGATTTGAGTAAGGGGAAACCTATGGATAGTAGGAACAGGGACGAAGGTGCTTGGCTTATTCAAACTGGAATCTTCTTCTATACCTCTTGTGGATTACTATTTTAAGCCTCTTTGAAATGTGTGTTTGTGTTGAAAATCCATTGTTAAAACTCCCTGAGAGGTATCACCCTCCTGTCCAGGAGGAAAGAAGTGCTGATGCTTTACACAGTTTGAACTTTTCTTGCTGCAAGCTGCTGTCACAGGTGATAAATGATCCTGCAAAACCTGAACTTTTGTGTGAGCATATTATCTGCCCCCACCTTTGCAGGTCATCAAAGTTTCCCCAACACATACATTTCTTCCTTTAGCTGCTAAACTTCAGCTGAAGTTTTATTTTTGGAGCTACTTCCTCTTTCAAATGGTGTCTTCTCATCCTTCTCATCCCCTTTCTCTCTGGCTTTAAGCAGCCACATGTCAAACACAAGGCTATGACCTTGCACAGTGAAGAAAGAAGCAATAGGCTGTGTTAGGAAGGAAATGTCACATATGTGACTGGCTTTGCACAGTGTTCCTCACCCTTCTACAACAGCCTGTTGGGATACTGGTGCTCCACCCTTGGGGACATTTGCCTCCAAGAGGTTGAATATTTAAAAAATTAGTTAAAAATTAAATTTAAAATTATTATAAAAATATTAAATTGCATTGGAGTACATGTATTTCTAAACCACACAACAGTTCAGACTGTAGAGTATTAGAGGGTGATCATAATAGGATAAACTGGCTTAGTAATAAATCACGAGGCCTTGGAAAGTGCTGATTGTGAACAGGGGGCATTTCATAAAAGTTAGTGATGGCTAAGGATAACTCTGAGGGCCTTTTAATTAATGTGCATGCGATGTGAAGCAATGTGTTAAGTGGTGGTGACAGAAAATTGGATCCTGGCAGGTATGACTGTTAATTTTGTAGATGAGACTAGTGCAAAGAGCACCCCAGAATGGAGCAGCTGGATCTAGTTTTGGGCAGGGGTGTCTGGTGATAGTGATGATGTCCTATCAGCTCAGAGGTGTGTGATACCTTTCTGAGTTTCATGTACTAGTGTAATACTCTGAATAAACTTTGCTGGAATAGGCTCTTGACAGATGTCTGTGCCTTCCTCCTCCCATCTGGCCTGGTGATACAATGCAAATCAGATGCTTCTGTCTGTAGGGATGACGAACTCTATTTGACCACCTGGACACGTGCTAAGTAAATTTGGCAGTATTAACAAGGCTTTTAGGGGTGTTAGTCCCAGCTAACTCCCACAATCTGTCATTGCACCTTTAAATCTTCATCAGAACTAGAGCACTGGGTCTTCCCAGGACTGTATTAATTGGATTTCATGCTACTGGGAAGGTATGTGGTTTGTGTCTTGCATAGCAATTGCTGGCACAGCCACTGAAGATTTTAGTACTCCTTGTTTAATTCCTCCAAAACTGCCATTGCTCTTGAAACTTTTAATAACCACCAGCCACATGCCTTTGTGAATCAATGATTTGAAGGAGTAAACAGAAGCAGAATAGCTTTTTAGCTAATGCAAGTCACCTATGGTTTTGGCTGACTCTGTCAAAGTATGTTTCTTTCTTTAACCTTTGGATGATTTTCCTTGCCAGTGAGTTTCCTTGCCTGGCACCATGGTGGCCTTAGGTCCATAAAACAAAGTAAGCATAACTTATGCATCTACAAACTGTCATCTTTAATCTTGATTTCCAGCATGCATTGCTGACCAAACTGCAATTTTAAAAGCTTTATTCCCCCTTTTTCTGTTGAAGAGGTCTAGTCAGAATATAGTGGAGAACAGAACCATTTTTCAGCCCAGATGAAGTGCATAAAAATTATAAATTGATTTTATAGTGCTTGTTGAACTTGCTTGCTCAATAATAAATTATTCCAGTTATAATGTAACCAATGCATTCCTTGTAACTACCTACTGTCTGAACAGTGACAGCCTACAACTTGTATTAATATGGACCATATTGAGCAATCAGCAGAGCATGTGCAGTGTTTCAATGCAACATCAGCACTGAAATCATGATAAAATAGTTCAGAGTGCCAAGCTAGTCTGTGGCGGGAGCTGGTAATTTGGTCTGGTCTTCAGAAATGCTCTTCAGGAGCTACAGGGGAGTTAATAGGGAGAAAAAAAAAGGTTGACTGCCAGTAAAGGGCTGAGTGGCACTTTATTTCTCTGTTCAAATCAAGTATCAGATGCCAATTAAAAGGGTCTCCTGCAGTCACTAATTAAGCAGCACCGAGGGATTGATTAGCCATTTACCAATGACTGTCAGTACAAATGCATTCGTTCTGTTATCCCAGCATGTACTTCAGGGAATCGACTCATTGCTATTAATGAATTTGAGTATGTTCATGTGATAAGCATGGGACTCTGGCATTTAATTTGCTTTAATATACAAAGTATTAATTTTATTCACTGGTTGATACTGTTCAGTTGTGGATATGCTTTCTGCTGCTTCAAAGGAATTTGTCTTTTAAAATGATAAGGAGAGGAGCCATCCCAGAAAGTGGGTGAGAGTCCCATTATTGTGCCTGTCACTAGTATATGCCAACATTCTGGACTTCTCCCTGCATCTCTGGGCAATGACCCAGAAAGGTGAAGATGTGAATGAGGAGAATGATAATGAAAAACATTGTTTTTCATTAAGGCAGAAGTTGAAGATGAGTGTTGTACACCTGTATCATTGCTCTAGCCCATATTTTGGGCAGTTGGTCATGCCCTGGCCTTGGCAGCACCTCCACTGTAAGGTGCTGGAAATTCTGAGGATGTCAAAGACAGTGTTTGGATTTTCAGTGCCTCCATATCCTTCACAAATGTTTAGATGATAACTGTGTTTTGAAACAGAAAAATACTTTCCTGACTGTTTGTCTTGAAAGTGATCCTTTTTTTGTTCAATTTGAAGAAAATACTGTGTCAGAATTTCCCACGTTACGATAATGTGTCTGGCCAGTTTTCCTGCCTCATTCTGTAAAGTTTCTCTAAGGAAATTCCTGCAAATGCAATTCCTGCAAGAGATGGATAGAGAGGAGCTTTGTGGAAGTCACCTGTGTATCCTTCCATGTCTGTGCTTAGAGCTGGTGAGCAAGTAAATCTCTTGGGAAGTACATGCCAGAGACCAGCTGTAGCCTGGATGGGATGTTTCTAAAGACAGATTTAGTCTTGCTGTGATGGTCAGTGGTTTTGATTGTATTGACACCTTCAGTGACTGGGTTTTTTCTCTGACTTCAGAGGGAAACTTGGAAAGGGAAGAAGTGCAACAGTGGTGGAATATACTGCCTTTATTTATTGAATTCAAAGTCTGTTTGATACTAAAAAACAAATAAAGAAGACAAAAATCTCCTCAGTCTGTGCCTTGCTCAGGGTGCTACTATTCGATGCCTATTCCAGACTTCATCCCAGTTTTAGGCCCATATGAAAGTCTCCTCTGATTCTGATTTAATGTTTGGAGAAATTACATTTCAAATGAGATATAGTAGGAGGAAATATATCTTAAATTTGATGCTTGAAAAAAAAATCTCTAATCTCTCCTATTATTAGTACTAAAGGAGCTTTCAGAGAATAATAAAGCTATTGCACTAAGCCCCTTAATTCTTTCTTTTAGTCATTTCTTCTCTTGTTTTTCATTTGCTTTTCTTAGTCTTCTGATACTCGTTTTTTGTTCAGTTTTCCTCTGCAATTTTCACCTCTTTGCCCTCAGTCCAACATTCTCTTTAAGGCTTTTTCCCCTCTTCTCCCTCTCTTTTTTAAAGTCTTGTGGTTATTTTTTTTCTCTTCTCTCCCTCCTCCATTTTTGAGCCTTTATTCTGCTTCATATCCTCTGATAGAACTCAGTCCTCTGCTGTCAGTTCCCTGTTCCTGTCAGTGAGGTCATGGTGGATGATCCATTGTGGGTTGTAAAATGGCTGTACCTGCTTTTCCAAGGACTCCCTGCCTCTGTTTGCTGTTCTTGCATGACAGCAGCTTGTCTGATATTATCCAAGATGTTTTGACTGCACACACTGCTCTCAGATAGCTGTGTGGCAAGGAATGTACCAAAAGTACATTTTGTGTGTCTTTGAGTAGTTTGAGGAATATACTGATATTTCTGCTTTTTTAACCAGTTGCATTATTCTTCTCATTTTACTTTGGCAATAACTGTGCAGTTACAGTTTGTTCCCTGCATTGTATATTAAGAAGCTGCTGTAAGGGCAGTTGTGGAGAAGGAGGTCATCCAGATGGCTCATTAGAACCAGAAACATCAGAGCAGTCAGTCAGAATGAGACTCATCTGATATGATAATCCTGCTATTGTGATTAAGATATAGGAATAATAAGTATAATCCACGTGTAATAAGAGCAATAATCCTTGTGATATTTGCAATGGAAATAGTTGCATGCATAAATAAGCCTTTCAAAATAAAGTTGTTGCTAATCAGTCATCAGGTGGTTGTATTCATGGTGCAACTATGCCACCACCTGTATGTCTTGTCGCTCTTTCCTTATTTATTAGTTTCAGAAGTTCTCTACCAACCTGCACCTCAGGAAGTCTTCCATCATCCCCACATCACCATAGGGAAAGTCAGTCCAGCAGTTTAACTATCTAGGAAGTATCATTTCCTCGGATGGTAAGATTGACAAAGAGGTAGACAGAGATAGGTTAGCAAAGGCATACAGAGCCTTTGGCCAACTCCATAAAAGAGTTTGGTGCAATGAACATTTGAAGAAAAGTACAAAGATTAGTGTCTACAGAGCCATTGTCCTGTTTACTCTTTTATATGGGTCTGAATCATGGGTCATCTACCGCCATCACCTGCGACTCCTCGAATGCTTCCATCAGCGCTGCCTCTGTGCAATCCTAGACATCCACTGGACTGACTGTGACTAATGTCACTGTCCTTGAGCAGGCAGGGGTCACCAGTATTGAAGCCATGCTGCTGAGGATGCAGCTGTGCTGGGCAGGGCACATCTCCAGGATGAAGGATCACTGCCTCCCTAAGATTGTGCTCTATGGTGAACTCACCACCGGCTGCCCCAACAGAGGAGCCCCAAAGAGGAGACATAAGGATTCCCTGAAACAACATCTCAGTGTTGGTCATATTGACTCCCATCAGTGGTCCGCTCTGGCCTCCAATTGAGTGACATGGAGACACACCATCCATAACGCTGCTGCCTCCTTTGAGAATGCACGTAGAATCAGTCTTGAAGAGAAAAGACAATGCAGAAAGAACCGTGTCTCGTCACTGCCACCTAAGGAGACTTTCCACTGTGCTCTTTGTAACTGGACTTGCCTGTCCCACATCATTCTTTTTAGCCACCAGCATGCTTGCAGCAAGCGTGGGGAGAGCCCTTCCCATATCTTCGTTCAAGAAGCCTAGCCATGATGATGGAGTTTTGCATACAACTGTTGGACATTATCAAGTTGACTTGATAAGCACAAATGAACTAATGTAGTGGTTTACAAAGAAAACATGTGGATTAAATTTAAGACACAGCCCTAAGTACTAGGATCTGGTGGCACTAAATGCATTTAGTGCCTGAAACTATTCTTATGATTACAGTGCTTTGCTTCACATTTTATAACAAAGTGTTTTCACAAATAATTTTTGATGGCTGTGATCCTTTATAGTCACAATAACATTACCTGCAGTTATAAAGATAAAAAGAATAACAATAATTCCCCAAATTTGGATAAGCTGTGATACTGCAGAGGTCAGACAATAAAAAATGAAGGCATATGTTGTCTATAATGTCTCAGATGACAGACACTATCCATTCTTAGGTACTATTTTATTTCTACCTTATATAAAGCTCAGGAATGGAGAAAATAGCAAATTTTTTCTCTCTAGTAATAGGAATGCAGGAAATCTGTTTTCCTTCAGATGAAAAGAGGGAGGATGAGTCTTAGTAAGCAAACTGCATGTAACTTTTGCCTTTAATACCAATGTATTAATTTTCATTAAATGCAAAATAAATGTGTTTAGGCTTTTCTTTTTTATTCTACTGTAAAAATAAAGTTATCATGAGGCAAAAGCTAAAATAGCAAAAGTGAAACAATTTTTTTAAAATTTTAATCCCAAAGGATGATCAGATCTCAGCTAATTTCATGGAAACAGGATCCAGAAGTAGGGAGAAAAAAGGCTGTATTGCTTGTGACTCACCTTGCCTACACTGCCTGCCAGCCAAAGCTGATGGGCTTAGATCTCTCACAGCCTTTCCTTCACCAGAAAGCAGCTGCAAAAGGAGATGAGAGCCCAGGCCAAAAGCATGTGTCTGACCACACACTTGTGTGCAGAACCTGCACCCTGTGCTCCAGGTGTTACAATCAGGGAAACAGAGGGAATGTCTGTGTGATGCTGAAATCCAGACTGATAATTTGGTTCTGGGAACCATCTTTATCTAGTGTCCACCCCTTAGCATTTGGGCAGTCACTGTCCTGGTGGCCTTTGCAATAGAGTATTGTTGAAATTTCAAGTGACAGCTGCTGCTCACACAGGGGCCAAACTCACCTGAGCTGTGGAGACTCTTGGAAAACGTGATTTGAAGTAGCCAGATACTCTGAATTGACCATCTGCTTTAGGGAAAGTGTCCCTGTGGCTCATCAAGCCTAATTGCTCCTGTGATCATTAGTAAAGAGGGTGGGCTGTTTCTCCTTGTAAACTTAGTGGTGGTATTTTCTGAGCTATAAATATCAGCCCCCTTCAGATATTCACTGGCTCCCATTTATCAAAGTGACAGCCAGCCAGCAAGCAAACCTCTCAAATGTGTGATAAAATTAGCTACAATCAATACTCCATTCAAAGTAATATAATTAAGCCTAGAAGTTTATGTTTAATTTCATCTTGCAGGCTGCAGATGACACTGTTTTAGAAGGATCTGATTTTTGCAATAGCCAGAGAAGATTAGCACAAATCAATTTACAGTTCTTGTTGGCCAATTACACTTAGCAGGAAGAAAATGTTGGGGAATGTATTGCTGATATTTCTATTGCAGGGAGACAGTTTTCAGCCATCACAAATTTCAGGACAAAATAGTACTAATTAATTATACAGTTTTTGGGGGGAGGACTCGAATTATGATGAATGCTGAGTCAAACCACTTTCAGATTGATGCGATCACTGATGTACATCAAATTTAGTATGTAGTTTGAGATTTATCATTGGAATTATCACTTATAGGTGCATATAGTGTGTACTAATTAATTTCACTACTGGTCAAACTTGGGTTAGTATCTAAATTGTGAATATTTGAAATAAGTTAAGGACATTGGTAAGACTAATTTTTTAGGAGTTGCTCTGGCTGTAAGTAAAGAATTTTCTGGAGTTTGAGCCTACCTCCTTATATCTGAAAACTATGTAATTTCGTCTGCTTTAATGTAGATTTTTCCTGATAGCTGCCCTTGGGTCACTGAGATGTCTGCACAGTGTCACTGGTTCATTGCTGAAAAGTACTTTTAACATTGAAAAACTTAGGATAGGGCACTACACCGTTGATGTTGGGGTTTTTTGCATCATTAAGATGAGCTTGAACACAGTCTTGAATAAGAAAACAGGGTGCCACTAGCAATGCTGATGCTTATTTTCAGCATGTAAGATCTCATCCTATTCCTTGTGTTCTCTCCCACCACTCTGCCTTTGGGCCATTTCATCCTTTAGCACTCCTGGGTCTGGCTTCTCCTGCCTGGATTGACCAGGCTCTGCTGCTGCCTTGTCATTGTCCCCCACTGCTGTAATGCAATGTCAGTGAAGGCATAGATCAAGTGTGCTCTAAGAAGAGATACTTGTAGAAAGCTAAGCATCCTAAAAGTTCTGCACAGTGCACAACCCAGATACAGGACTGATCAGCTCTTTCCAAGCTGATCCAAGCAAGTTGAGGGTGGCTGACGGCAGAAAAATCTCTGTGGAGATGAATTCTTTGTGGAATTTGTTCTGTTTCTCTGTTTGAACTGTTACTCTGCCTGGAAAATCCTTTCCTCTTGGCTCTTTGATTGAGGTCCTGCTGTGGGTGTAGGGTGAGGTGTTCATGTCCTGTGTGGAAGAAGGATTGGCAGCAGTTGCAAAGGGAAATAATGTGGAGAGTTTGAGGAGAAGGGTTTTGGCATCTTGTGCTAGCAGCAAATCCAGAGTGTATGATAACACTCATAAAGGAAATGTTGGGAGTTGGTGTCATATTAAAGAAAGCCTGAACTAATCTTTCAGTTTGAGCTGCGAGAGCCTCTTTCACAGCAGTGGGTATATGTGCACACACACATTGTATGCTTCTGTGCGTATAAATAAAACCTGGCCTCTGATTCTTGTAATCCCTTCCTACTGGAAAAAAATTTCATGGTATTACAAGGGCTTTTTTGGTCAAATCAGAAGAATTGTGTCTTAGCACATTTCCAATCAATTGGTGCCAGAAACATGCCTCTGACTGTGCACTTGTGTACTGCCTTTGGGCAGAATATGCAAAAAGGCAACTACCCCAGAAGCTTTAGTTCTGCCCAGCAGGAAAGCAGTTCTTGCATGCTCTGATCATGCTTTTGTCTGAGAAGTGATCATGTTTGCATTACAGGTCACTTGGAAATGTTTTCTTCTGAGCAAGATTTTTTCTGTTCAAACTATCATCTAACCCAGAGCCCAGTGAAGCAGCTGCCTCTTGGGTAAATCCTCTGACAGCACAATTCTTGCTGAGCTCTTACACATGTTCATCTAGGTTAAAATAATCAGAGCTGCTCATGTGTGCTGCCATCAGCAACTTCTTAGGCCTGGGCACATCACTGTGTACAGTGGTTAATTAAAAAAAATGAGCTGATCTCTGTTTGCCCTGAGCCAGGTTAAATTGAAAGTAAACTTGCAAACAGCAAGGCCTCTTGCTGGATGACTCCTGACAGTCAAGAAGCAGATGCTGAGGGTGACTGTCACATTCCCTATGCAGTTGGAAATGCAGTCATCTCAGGATGACAGACATGTCAGAACTGGAATTACAGCCCTGTTTGTGTCAAGCTTCTAGAGATGTGCTGTGGCTAAGGCTGCTGCTAGCTTTGAGATCATATCTTCCTTTAGTGGATTCCTCATAGCAGTTATTTCTGTTGAAACATGCATCAAATTTGGAAGGTTTATATTCCACATTTTAGAGGTGAGAACTGTCGTTCTTAATTGAGGCAGTGCTTGCTTCCTGAGCCTTTGGTTTGTCAGGTATGAATTTGCTGTGCAGAAAGACTTTAAATGTGTTTAACTTCATGGTCTGCAGCTTGACTTCAAAGGATTTGGCCATAGCTCAGAACTACAAACGCCTTCATCTCCCATGTCAGGATGACCTGGTTCCTTTACTCTGCAAAGCACAATGAATGGTGCTTGCAGATTGCTCTGACACCAGCCACTTCCTGGGCTTCAGCTGCTTCACTTGCAAGACACAAGAATGCAAGGCTTATCTGGCCTCTAATGTGTGTAGACATCTGAAGGTTGATATATACCTTATATTGCTTTAAGTACCTCAGAGATGATAATTGTGAGAATCCATCTGACTGTACAGCTCTGTAAAAATGGTACAAAGATGAATTAATGACTAAGTGTTCCTTGGCTGTAGCTGAACAATGGTCAGAACAATGGAAGGTAGCCCAGTATTCACATATTCCTCTGAGAGCCTGTTTTCTCCAGAATGTAGCTTTCCAAATGCCACCGGAAAGCTGATGATGACTTCATCTGAAACATTGTGAGTGGCAAAGTATTCCACAAATTAACTCATCATCTTAAAAATCAATATCGTTTAAGATGTGTGTTCCAGACAGTGACAGCACTAATCTGAAAGTGTTCCCTGATTCAGCAGCTGAATGGAAATAACCATTAGAGAACAGGATGCTTCCTACTGTTCAGCCCACGCCTTTCTCTTTTTTGGAATTAATTTGTGCTCCTTCGCAGCTGGTAAAGGCAATGAGCTTCTCCACCTCTATGAATTCCTGAGGGATGAGGAGAAATACTGAGATAAAGAATCAGCAGAAATGTGGCTGTGACAGAAGTCTACCAGTTAAGATGAACAACCAGTTTAGCTTTGGTGTTAGGCAGGTCGGATTGGTTTCTTCTTGGGGACAATATGGTTAAACACAGGGTTTGGGGCTTAGAGTTTTTTGATTGGAGTTAGACAATGCTTAGATTTAGGACTGAGAAGAGCTGTTGGATAGGATTTATGTGTCTATACCTCAGTGTCTATGAGTTAGAGGCATGTAGCCTGGTAATCTGTATTTCTTGCTGAGTTTTGAAAGAGCATTTAGGCAAAGCTATGCTAGTTGATGCCTTTTAGCATTTTCTTGTTGCGCTAAACATCGGTCTGAAAATGTCTGGGTCTTCATTAAAACTAATCACTCATGTAGAAATCAATGAAACAAATTTTCCCAAGGGCTGCAGTAATTCAGCTCTCCCAAACAAAAGGAGTATCCAGTCACATAAGAGCATCTCCATATCATAGTGAGCTTTTTTTAAACAGATTTTACCATAAGCTGTGTTTGCGGGCATGGCTTCTGTTTCTTCCCTTCCAGGCTGACGGGCACTGCTCCTGGCCATAGGGTGCATCTTGCTTCACCACATCAAGCTTTATGGCCCATTCATAAAAGTAGCTTTAACAGTAGTAGAAGCCTAAACACTACAGCATTATTGCAAAGCAATCCAGGCTTCAGAGTCCCTGCATCAACAGCCTTGTAAAAAGTTCGGCTACACAGCAATCTGCAAGCCACCAGGGTAAATGCAGAGTGCCTCCAAATCTGACTCAGTTTCAGATGTAGTTTAACACTCGTTTCAGCTGGATGAAATTCTCTGCAGAGATCTGCAGCATGCAGAACCTCAATTCAGGCTTTCTTCTGTTGCATCATCTTAGTTGGTGTGGAGAGAAGATGTGTGCTCAGTCCTTTATGCATTGGTTGATTCCTTACTGACCTCGATGCTCCCCCATTTCTCCCAGCAGCTGGCTTCAAGAGCAAAAGAAAGTTTCATTATTCAGCTGCAGCCAGAGAGAAAGATGGCCTACAGATTCAGGCAAGAGCAGACAGAGAAAGGGAGTGAGCATGTGGATGCACAAGGCAAATTCTTAAAACACAATAAAATAAAAAAGCCAAGGAGAAAACAAAAACTCCAGGCAGAAGGAAAATCTTTAAAAATCATTCCTGTACTGATCACCATCATTGCAAATCAATTTATAAATTCTGATACTTTCTTTCTTCTTCATTTTTAAAGACGTTTGTGCATGCAAAACTATTCTCTCTCACCTGCTCTGCCAAAAAGCCCCATCTGACAAATGGCCTAGGGGCAAACACAGCAGTAGAACAAAATAAACCAACACATTCTGTGGAGAGCAAAGACTTTTCTTAACTCTTGTTTACAACCCTCTTTTGTGCAGCTGCCACACAGGTCCACAGCTTTTTATCTCTTGGACACTGTAGGGAAGATATAATATTCTTTGATTTCCAGAAAAAACTCCTCTACCCCCAAAATCTTATTATAGGATAGAAATGTCTTTGTCTCTGTTCTTTAAGAGAATCATTTGGGAAGTCACTGCTTTAGTACTACTGCAAGCAGCAATAAAAGTGCTGTCGAGACTTTGATAAGCTGTGTCTACACAATTTCACTGCAGAGTTTTGTTTCTTGATTTCCCTGTGCCGTTTTGCTGTGTCCCGGTTGTGCTCAGAGGATCTGTTTGTTCTTGTTGAGACTGCCCCGGGCATTATTTCCCAAATGATTCCAGCACAGGCTCTGAAAATGTGTTGGAGGAAAGGCTAAAATCCTGTCTCTGGGAGAGGTTTGGTAGTAAAGGGCTGGTACATGTCCAGTGAATGTTTCTCTGGAATGCTTCCTCTTTTACCTGGCAAGATCCATTTCTGAGGCTGACAGCAGCACACTCCCAAAAAGCTGTCCTACAGTTTGGAGCTGCTACACTTGGAATGCAGAAATCTGACAACTAGACCCATAATGAGGGCCTAGCATTTGGGTGTTAACTCCTTGCCAGCTCAAAAGTGCAGTCCCTCGAGTTTTTTTGCATACAAACTAAGATTATACAAGGTTTATCAGCTGTTGTTTTTTTCTCCATTCAGCCTGTAGGTGCCTCAAGAGGCTGTGACTCTGCCTGTGCAGCACCCACCACAGTGTTCTTTGGCTTCAGAAGAGCTGCCAGTGTGAGCAGAAGCAACCTCCAGATTATTTAGGAGGCTGTGTGCTGGAACAAAAGTCTCCAAAAGCCAAGGACTTGTAGGACATTTTGGGACTCTGCTTTTCTAACCACCTCTCAGTTCTTCTTTGTGATGTGCAGGGGCATCTGTTTGACACATAGAGCTACTTTAAACAGTTCAGTATTATTCAGAAGGTTTGTGTGCATATGAACAAATCTAGCTTTGGGTATCGTTCAAATGGAGACTGAAGTCTGTGCTAGCCCAGATGAAGTGTTAGACATAATTTGTTTTAAGAGTCAATGTCCTTGATGTAGTGATGCAGAGTCTTAATATGCCATTATATTCCTTATGCATTGTTTGCTAGTTGGGTGATCCTGAACATTGGTGACTTATTTTGTAGTAACTTAATATTAAAAATGTATCAAGTAGTTTGCTTTTTCCAAGTGCCTGCTGTATTTGGATACCTTTTGAACCAAACCCATTATCCAGTCAGCAAACAGCATGGCAGGCTGTAAAAACAAACCTGTTCTGAGTTCAAAGCAAAGTATCTACATTTTACCCGTGGCATGTGAGTCAGCAAAAAACCTAACTGAGTTTTCTTTGTGTTCATCTAAGTATTGCTATAAAACATTGATACATTCATATTGATCTCCACAGTACTCTAGTAGCACATCTAAATCACCTACTAGAAACAGAAACCTTTTTTAAATTTTTTTTAAAATTAATGGGCAAGCATTTGAAACGCTCTGTAAATTAAACTGCATCTCTCTCTCAGTTTCATCCCTCTGATTCTACCTAGCTCTGTAAGGTATGAGCCATTTACAGGGCAAGAACTCTTACAAGCCAGGAATAAGTCTCCCAACTAGAAACTGACTTGTCACAAACATCCTTTATTTGGGAAAATCAGGAATTGAAAAACACAAGAGAAAGTTGGCACACTGAGTTAGGCAGCATCCTCCCTCGAGGTGCTGGCTGAAGTGGTACCTTAAAGGTGACTGCTGATGGGTTCCTACCCTGAAACTTCTCCAGTTCAAGGGAATGAGACAACCTGACTGCCCTGTGGAGGCTGCTTGCAGCTCTGTGCACACCTTTGGGGAAATAGCTGGCATTCCAGAGGCAGCTGTGCTGGAGGCTATAAAGTCTTCTTTTCCTCTTAGTGCTGGAAATTTACAGTAAAAATGCAGCCTTGTGAGATTGCTCTGCATCCAGCCCCAGCTTCCCGGGAGTGCGGAGGCACAGAATTCAAGCTGCCTGAACCAAATGAGACAGCAGGGGCCCTGAGAGCAGGAAAAGCCATTTAAAGCTTTTCTGCTTATATCTTTCACTGCTGAACTTGCTGTGGGGGTAGATGTTAATTTAATGAGTACTCATTAAATTATCTTACAGTAGCTCAGATAGGTCCCAGCAGGTTCCTTGAACATGACACAGGATTTTGTTTTGTATTGTTTGGGCTTAATTAGTTTTTCTGAGGGACAGTTATAGTCCTAACAGAAAAGACTGTAAAAATAACATTGTGTAAAACTTTCTGGAGAGAACTTATGCTTAACCCCACCTATATTTCTGTTATTTTTAGGGTAATACTTAAAATAGAGTTCAGCTTTCAGTGTTTTTCCCCCAAAACATTATAACTAAATGATTTTTTTTAGAGATGTTAAAAACAACAGCCTCAAACAAAGAAAATTAATTTTAAACAAAAGCACTATATATGACTCGAATTTGAAGTACATCAAGGAGCTTTTACAGGGGTTTGACTGGAAAAAAGCAAACGCATTTATCTTGGGATCCATCATAATTTTCCAATTTCCCACAGATGCAGATGATCAGTTCATGCTACACTACTGTCAGTGCAGCTGGGAGAGATTCATTCCACCTGGGGTGTACAGTTAGGAGCGAGGTGTGACACCTCTAGCAGCAGCAATTAAACCCCAAAAATAGGCTGGTCACCTGAAACTGAAGCCCAGTAGAAAGGGAGAAAAAGTAGGAGACTTGAAACAAACTACATGAAAGTGCTCACAAGTGTTGTTTTTCGGGGCTGTTCCTAATGACAAATAACTGACAGATTATTGGAGAACAGTCTCTGTTAACTGTAATTGAGGACTAATGAGCAGCAGGGATAACTGTCATTAGTGATCCAATCTTGGTAAATATGAATAATAAACAGTGAAATATTTACAATTTTCAGGGTTCACAAGGCTGTCAGTAGACTATGAAGGGACACAACTGTGAGCTTTGGCACATCCAGAGTGGTGATGCTCCAGCAGCCCTCTCCAGAGACTTCCCTCACTCATATCAGGAGAAATACAGATATAAGAATGGATTTTGCTAAAGTGGACAAGCTCTAAACAAACATAAAGTCTTTTTCCTATGTGGTGTGGCTTACTTCACCTCTTCTTTTTCTGGACGTGCAATACTCTCTGGGCTTTAAACCTTCCCCTGTGAACAGGAGTAGAGCAAAACACTCTATAGTCCTTCAGAGCTCCTTTTTAGTTAGTCCTGCTTTTGCCATATCATTGAATGAGAAAGCTCATATCAGGCAGAGTGAATGAGCAGGATGCTTAACAGCTAATTTTGTGTTTAAAAAAAGGTTTTCTCCCCTTATTTGGACTAACAGCTTATCAGTGTGAGTCAGGCCTGAAGAAATGAACACAGTGTTACATGGGTTTACATATAAATGAGCTCACATTTTCTCACAGATAGCCTGGACATTTTCTGCCAGTTTAGCAGAATTTTCCAGTGATTGGGGTTTTGAAGGTCCATGCAGTCTCTGCAATAAGAATACTTGCTGATCTTAGAATGTGGTTTTTATTAGAGATGAGGTGTGGTCTGGAAGTGTATTAGTAGCTGAACTGCTGTGCAGCCAGCGGGCAGGTCAAATCAAAGGCACCATTATTTAAACTTAACTCAACATTCCATGGCACGTTTATTTTAGGGAAACATAAAAACAATTTCAGTTCCCTCTGATAAATAAATAACATGTCAAGTTTGCAAATTGTATTTTAATGGAAAATTTGGGTTACTATTTCCATGCTTCTGAAACAGCGAGGGGAATCCACCCAAGTGAGTGAACTGTAGACGAGTAACGTTTTTAAGCAACTAAGAACTAAGGTTTTCAAGGGACACAGTGCTTGAAGATATTTACTTGAAATCAATTCAATAAGGAAGGACTATGATGAACTTATTCTATGGATGTACATGTTCTGTATTTTGAATCATTTCTAAAGTGCTTAATCCTGTGATAGAAAATACAGTAATGACAGAGGTGAGCTGCCTACAAGGGCCACTGCTCAACACCTTACACAGAATTACACACAGAATTAATAAGGTTGGAAGAGACCATGGAGATCATCAAGTCCAACCTTTACCTAGGTTAACAACCTACCCAACATCAGTCTAACATCTACACCATCTAAACCATTTAAACCATCTAAACCCTACCACTAAGTTCATCATCTTGACCTTACTGTGGCCATCAGAAGCTCATTTTGCTGTGATTGATGCCAAAGGTGTCCAAAGGTTGCAGAACAGATGTAGATGGACAAATGGAGAGCTGTGATGAGAGAGTGGAAACTGAGACCTTGGAGGGGATATTTGGTGGATCCCAGGCTAAGAGGTGAAATCGTTGTTCCTTGGGTGGAAGAACAAGGTCAGTTCTAGAAAGGGATGGGAGACCTCCAGAAATGAGCCAAGAATGTTTATCACAGGTCTTATATATTCCAAATACAAACTCTGTGTGTGCGTGTTTGTTTTCTAAGGGTTTTTGTAGAACTTAACATAGTAAGCCTGTGGTTTCTGGGCAATTTAATGATGCTGTAAAATGTGGTTTATGGTAACTTTCTCTGTGTTAGTCCTCAAAAGAATGTTTGCAGGAAGTTGGTGGGCTTTATTATGTTTTTTCTCTGTGAAAAAAAACCACATAATGACTGCTCTTGATTTTGTAATTGAAAAGTTCCTGATGTTTGTTTGTTCGAAATTTTTTTAGTGCAACCTTCAGTGCCTCTCCTAATGGCAGGAAAGAGGGTGTTTCATTACCTTGATTTATCAAGCAGTTGTTTTGTTATCTGCTTCCAACACATCCAGAATGAAATTGGAATTTGCTAAAATTCAAGAAGATCTGATGCAGGGTGACAAATTATAGTAGAAATTTAGATGCAGTGTTTTTAAATGAAATGAATAAGACATTAGTAATGAACTCTTAACTTGTGGACACAGAACAGTTTTCCAAAGTGCAGATTGTTTTCATACTTCAATACTTGCTCCATTATGAAGCAATTAACTCTCATCTGTTGTCTTTTAAAAACAAAAGCTTTTGTTTCAGACATGGCATCTTCCTCTCTTCCTAAATATCGTTTTTCAGTTTCTTACTCTTCACTGGGTTGGATGAGAGATTCACATTCTTTTTGGTGTGACAGGCACATGAATAGTGGATCTGAGTTTTCCTGTATTCGATTTCCTAGAGCACAAATGTTGTTTAAGGTTGAGTTATTAATATTTTTTCCCAGAAGAATTAGTATTTCTTTCATTCCTTGGAAGCAAATGCAGAAAAATGGAAATGTCTGCATCTTCATGATTTGACATAGATTTTACCAAATTATTTTATTTACTTCAGAGTTTGATATCCTCTAATCATCATAGTAAATCTAGATTAGCAGCATGATATACATTGCAGAGTTTATGCCACATCTTCAGAGCATCTGTTGTATATCATAACTGAAAATTCTTGACTTTGCTATCTTATTTCAAAATCTTTTGCTTCCAGTGCCTGCTCTTTGAACTAATCAACAGCAATCAAAAGGGGAGAGGAAACACAGTATGTGCAAAAGGTGCTGTAATTCAACCTATGCTTGGATAAACAAAAAACTGACTGTACTTGTCTGGATGGAAATGAAATATGATTTACCTTTCTTAATACAACAGCAACAACAACATTCCAAAAGCAAAAAGGTCATGGATTTGGTTTTATGATAGATTTGTACTGAATTGGAAACATCCCTTGAGTGTTGGAGGACAAAAAAACCCCTGATGCACCATTGCCTAACTTAATACTTATTTCTTTGAGCTCAACTCATGTGCTGTTATGAATAATATTAGCCAGGGCAAAAAATAATGATTTAATGAATAATTTTAATGGTAACAATTTTGGATTTGTGTAGTAACTTAAGCAGAATATAGACCTTTGAGTAGCTTCTGGTGATCCTTGTACCAGAATCATGCTCCAGAATGATGGAATTCCTCGGGCTTTTTTATTTTCAGACCCTCTTTTCATCAGAGCACAAGGTAAATTGTAGAATTTAATTACATTAATTAATTTTAATTGTTGCTGTATTCCATTATTTTTTTCAAATGTAGCCTGCTGTTTTTTCTAGAATGGAAAAATAAAAGTTGTTTGGAAATCTTTCTTGACAATAGTGAAACTTTACAAAGTGGCGAGAGAGAAAGATGCCTGGAAATGTTTCTTCGTGGGTATGTTGTGCCTTTAGGGCAGCTTTGAGGTTCTGCTATGAGATGAAATTAATAGGATCTTTCTGGTGAAGCTTCTCTTTTGCTCTGGTGTAGCAAACAGGATCATGTACCCCTCAGTCACATATTGATAATTACTGCTTTACAAATGGCAATTCATTTGATCTGCCTGTTTGCTAGATAGGGATCTTCCTCTTTCTTTTGAGAAGGGGGAGTATATTGGATTGTGGTAGAGGCAGAAGAGGCTGCTGTGTTGAAGGTCAAACAGTGTTTGTTTTTCCCCCCCATTCTCTCTGCCGAAGACAACCCACAGTGCTCATTTCTGCACGTTAACACTGAGCTGCCACAAGGGCCCTTTGTGGGGTAACACCTTTGTGATGTGACACTGAAGCCATTGCTTGGTCGCTGGAGCACAAAAACTGTTTGATATGATTTTGTGTCACAGCATGTGCTCTTAGAAACAGTGATCTCAAAGTGTGTAAAAACATATTTGCCCCTTGACTGCTCTCACATTCTTTCCTTTCGTGATTGTTTTAAATTCTTTTGGATTGTTACTTCTCATAGGCTGAATTGCTGCTGCTGTCAGGAGTTGAGTCCCTGGCTCCCCCATGCTCCTCTTGAACAGGGATGCAGTGCTTTGAGCCAGAGGTTCTGTCTGAGGCAGAGTAAAGGCTGTGTTTTCAAGGTCGATACCCTTTTCCTCTGCCCTAAATGGGTACCTGTGATGCTGTGTCAGTTTGGGCTGATTTCAGCATATGCTGCAGATGTGAAACTGTTGTATGATACTTGTTTGCTTTGCACAAATGCTTTTTTGGCAGTATTTTTAATTCCAGGATTCAGTCTCTGTTCTCATAACAATCAGGTGTGGGGAGAAGACAAGGATTCCAGAGGGTTTGGTTTTGTAGCAAGAAGCCAGTGTCTTGTATTCCTTCAAAAACTTCCCTGTTGGTACCAATACTCTTTGCTATGCAGCTGGATTTCTTAGCCTGCCTGATCTGAAATGCCTGGGTATGAGATCTGGAATCGATCTGCATGAATTATTGCACTGCCACTTTTTCCCTTTTTTTTTCCCTCATTTTTTGGAACAGTTGTGTGCACATGAGTTCCTTTAGCCCAATTTCTTTTTGTCTACAGAGTCATCATGTCTTTTACATTGTGCTGATGTGCAGAAGCACTGGGGAACACGTGCATGTATTCAAAGCTCTACAGAATGTGCTGGGAGGTTGAACCTCTTCTTGGGCGAGCTGCTTTCATTTTCTTGCCTACGAGCCTTCCTCTATCCTGTCCTCTCTGTTTATTACATAAAAGGCACTGTCTGATTCTCCAATAAAGTAGCTATTTTTTTTTCACAGCAGTGACATCCTGCTACCCAGTGCATGTCATCTTTTCTGATGAATAAGTCTCTTTCTCACATGTGTGAAAGCTGTTGGAGGTTGTGGAGTAAAAGATTCCCTCACAGCTGCTGGTGCACAGCTTTAATCATCTGTGTGGCCTGAAACCAAAAGGAGCATGGCAAATTCTGTAGAGACAGACTAAATAGTGTGGTTCTGTGTTCGGTGGAAAAGATCTCATTGCTTGTCAGAGGCACAACTGGATCCTACACTTGGTCTATGTCTGTTTTTTTGTGTCATGTCTCTATAGTTGGAGTGGAGACTCTGCTACACCATTGACACCAACAGGTCTTGCTTCTGCAGTCCCTCACAGAGGGGCTGCTGCTGTGGGACTCCGTGGGGTTGATGCTACTGACCAACAAAGTGAGGTGGCCCTCACAATGAGCAGAGTGTTCCTGCAAAGCCTTTTGGGGCAGTTTAAAATGCTGAAGTATTGGAGAAGAGAGAGGCAGGTTTACAATTACCTGATATTTGATATCAGATGTTATTGGAATGTCCATCCTAAGCCACCTCTCAACTCCATCAGTGGTTTATATATATGGAAATGTGCCTCGTGTCACTGCCAGGTTTTGTCACAAATTGATGATTATGGGCACCAGCCTATTTGAGCATTGAGCCCGAGACGCCTTTAAAAGGCCTTTACTGGAAGTGCTGCCAAGCTGCTTGCCTTAGGATGCTTCAGCATTGGAGGCACCTCAAGCTACTGAAGCTTTTTGAAAATCTTGGCTGTAAAGTCTGAAACCGTGAATATATACTATGTGATGGCACTAAGCCCAGCTGGAGTACAAACACACACATACAAAAACACATGAGAATATGAACAGTGCTAACAAGATAGAGATACTGTACTCTGTTGCTTCTCTCATCCAGCTTCCATAAAATACCATATGGAAGAGAAGAATTTACTCTCTGTCCATTTCTTCTAGCCTTAAGGTTTAATTCTGAACTTTATGGTACTTTCTGGTTTCCTCTGTTTTTCATCTCCCCTTTAAACTTAACATTGCCTTTTAGTTTTATTATCTTGAAAGCTCAGAGAGACTCTGAATTTTATCTGCAGGGAAGCTCATTTGTTTTTAAATGATTTTCAGTCTGGAAGTTGGGAGATTACTGGCAGCTGTAAAACAAATTGCCCTACGAATAAGGATGAGTTTCTTGGTTACCTGAAAACTGAAATGGGTTCAAAAGAAGAGTTTAAAAGATGAGATTCCTTAGGCAAGTTAATTCAACGATTTTGCACCTCAGGTCCTGTTAAATAATGAGGGAGACTTGGCTTTCTCCATCTCTTATTGTCTATCAGATGCTGGGCTGTGGCATGATGTGAACTTGGTTGGGTATCAAGCAAATGTAAGAGGGCACTTACTGTGTAGCACTGTTGTCAGCTTTGCAGCTGGAAATCTCACAACATGTGAGAGAAGTGTGTTTCAGTGCTCTGCAGCTGCAGATCAGGCAAGGACAGCTTCCAGGGGGACAGGCAGACTAAGAAAGGGACCCCAGGCCTTGGGTGAGGTGCCTGGCTACAACACAGCTTTGATTATGGGCTCTGCTGAGCCTATGCAAATGGTGAGAAAGGGAAAAGCCCAGTGTGGTTTGGTGGAAACATTAGTTCTGCCACTGCATTGCTACCACTAGCAAATCCAGGTTATCAAATTATCAAATTTTGGCACTATGATGATATAGACCCTCATTTATTCTTAGATTTCCTTTCAAATAAACTTTACTTTATGAAAAAAAAGGGTGAGTGGGTCAGGAAGATCAGATGACTGTCAGGAAATTTCTATGTTTTGTGAGACAGGTAATATTAAAATACTTTAGAATTAATGGTTTAGCTTAATGTGATTAATAGAAGATCATGTTCATGTTCAGTGGTTAGAATGATACATATTAAAAAGCAGAATAGAAACCCTAGGAAAGTAATATTTTCATCCCAGGTTTTTCTGTTCTTTTGCTTCTTCCCCCTTTCAGTTCCTTTGTCTTCCTCCTTTTTTTTTTTTTTTTTTTGCTGTCATCATTTTGCTTTTAAGGAGCAATAATTTTGAAAAGAAAGAAATTTTAAATTAAGCCATTTCAGAGCTTGTCTTCTCCTATTTTCTAAGGAAACTCAGATTGCTTGTGTTTTTCCATTTCAAGTTCCGAGCTGTGGTGTCCCTGATAAGCGACTTCAGTGGTTTGAATGAACACCAAAGTATTAGCCTAAAGCAAGAAAACTGGCAAAAAACAACTCAAGGCTGTCTTTTAATGGACAATGTTTGTTCCTTTCTGCGATGAATCTTCTGTGACTCTGATCAAGGATTCGAAGGACTGTAGTACCTGCCAGTAAAGTTGTGGAGATGCACACACAGAGGTACACAGTGGGAAGAAAAACACTGCATTTGATCTGAGGGATGAAACGTCTTGGGGAGTCATCTGATCTCAAGGATATCTGTTCCTTCCTTTCCCCACATGATTTTTTTTTAAAGATATAACTATAATCAGGCTTTGCCACTGCTCTGTGAACAGCAGGCCTGTTAGTGATGCTGAAAGATAAAGAGATTGGCAAAGAAAGAAAGGGGAGCTTGTCTTTGCACTTGTGTTTTCAGTCTTTATTCTAAATGTGTACTGGACCACTTGCTTCTGATTTGGAGGAAAGGGACCTCAAATACTAAGTGATACAAAACCACAGAAGTGTTATGCTGGTCGCAATTGTTGTTTATCATATTCCTGTGGTGTTCCTAGCATATCCTACCTGTTGGGAATGTAGAAGCTGCTTTTTTGGGTCAGTATTTCAAAGGCAGCTTCTGTGTTATCAGTGTATCAAGGTGTTTGGGACAAATTTCACTGTGTATGTAGCACTGTAGTTCCTTCTGGCCTCAGTGTGTACTTGAAAAGAAAAAAGTGTCATTTCCCCAGTCAGGTTCACAAATAACATAACAGCTTCACAAATTTTGTATGGGTTGATTTATCATTGCCTAAAAAAGCAGTGGGTTTTCAATCTTTAACTGGATGGGTTCCTTGCATAAATCCACCAGGTAGTCACTGACCTGTCCAAGTTGCTGTGAAGCAATCACATGCAGAATTTTTTTTTTTAAGCATTGAAAGGTGACTTTCTGACTGCACAGCAGAAATACTCTATTTGCTACTTACATGAGCATAATTTTGTGACTAAATTACTTAAGTCAGCAACTGATTTCACTGCTGCCTCAGACCCGCTTTAAACGAACAGGTATATTCATCAATCACCTCTCTTCTTTGAGTACCAGCCTAATCCATACTTGAAAGAGCTGTTTAAACACTTTCCTATTAAAAAAAGCAAAAAAGTGTGGATAGACAAAACAGCAGAATAAATATTAGACAGAATTTTAAGGACAGACATTGAAGTTTCATGCTATTCTGGATTAGGTCTTTATAAATCACTAAGCAAGAAGGATTATGTAATGGTACCCTTCGACCCAAGGCCCTAAATTACCAGGGCATGGTGATTGCAGTGTTGTGGCTGCATAGATACATCTGACAGCTTTGGATCTTGAATAGTTTGAAAATACCTACATGTAAAGGGTCGTGTTTTGATGAATAGCATGAGCACTTAAAGCACATCCTTGTCATAAAAGGCAAAGGAAACACCCTGGGTGTGCTCTGTGATGGCTGTCAAGTGCTCAGATGGAAAGTGTCTCGCTTAAGAATCTTATATGCTGAGGAAAGGACCGGACAAGGAGGAAAGATCATCTGTGGAATAGCTGTGGTGTGCTGGATCATTTAGGCCCTACCAGCTCTCAGTTAACATGATTGCTGTTGATATAAAGGCAGTGTTGTGGACTTGTTGCAAGGAGCTGGTTTTATATTTCTGTGCTGGTGAAAGCTGAACTCTACCAAAGGTTACCTGTGCAACCTTCTGACTGGAAAATTTGAGACGTTTTTAAATACAGGTATTATTGTGCAGTGGTGTCTTAGCCAAGAGGAATGATAGAATCTCCTTCTGATATTGGTGGTTGCCCAAAATCCTCTGCACTCACCTGTATGACTCGGGCTTATGTGGCTTTAGGAGAGAGTGTCATTGTGCAGATGAGCAGTGGATTCTTATGTTATTGAGACTTTATACCTGATCACCTTTGAGTTTAGGTCTGTGATACCACACTTGTAGTACAGAGTTGGCATTGTCTTGTGAGTGCTTTAAGGTGGGCTTAGCATCTTTTCTTTTACAGCAACCATATTTTTAGCAATGCCTCAACTGAGGCACCTGGTGCTGCAGAAACACAAGTAAGTAGCACAGAGTAGTAATCCAAGTCTGTTCCATCAGGGTGACTGAGGGGGGGAGAGGAACTGTGAAAAATTTTCCATTGGAACAGACATGTTGCTTCCCAGAATGGTTTTTCCTGAAGTTTTACACCTTCCCACAATTTACCAGCACTCTGCAGCCCATTGCTGAGGTACCTTGGATTGGTAACATGCATTTTTGATTTAGCTTTTCGTTTACCACATAAGCAGTGATCATTTCCACAGCAGTCTTTGCATCAGGACTCTGACAGTGTGAGGGAGTTCACATTGTGTCCTCCCAGGGAAAGATGTAACACAAACCTGTTGCTGAGAGCTCAGGAATAATCTTAGTTTGCAGGAATACCACAGAAATGGCATAGACAGAAGAAGGATGGGAGGCATTATGTAATTGATAGCTGGTGTTGTAGAAATGTTTGCTATACAATTAAGACTCATAAGCCCCATAGGGCTTTGCATGTCACTGAAATTACCATTGCCCTTTTCATTGTGTTTTTTGCAGAATTGAGAGCTTTTTGGTTTATTGACTTATTTTCTACTCTCAATTTTTGTTCTCTTGCTGTATAAGAATGAAGTGGCTAATAACATGTTTGCAAACCAGAAATGCTAATTATTACAAATGTAATTATAATTTCTTTTAGAAAATTAATTAGAAGCATGAATTAGTGCTTTTATATAACAATTCATTTAAAAGAAACGTTTAATTAGATATAAGCTTTGTTTGCATGCTCACTGCAGTAAGACTGTCTGAAGTTCCTGCATGAACAACATCCTTCATTTGCCCTCTATGTTTAAAACTCCCTACCTACACAAAATCGAGGTTTAATAATTTTCTTTTCTCTCTCTAAATGTACCAGTTAGGTCACATTAGTTTGTTCTCCACCTGCAAACCTGCACTTACATGCTCAATCACATAATCTCATAAATCCATTATTACTTTCAGTATGTGCTTTTATAATCAGGTATTTTTTCTCTCTCAAAGTGAAAACATGTTTCATTATTCAGGACGTGGAGGTGTCTCTTCTGGTCATTGTGTAGAAGAGGATATGCTGCTGCATATTAAAGAAACATGAGATTTGCTGATCAGCTTCCCTGTGGAGGAGACAACAGAGAATCAGTATATTAAATGCTTGTCTTTATTTACAAACCTGTACGAGTGCTGGAACAGAGGCCACCATAGAGCAAGTACTCTGATAATTCTGCCTTGCAGAAAAACCATCCTGAAAGCTTATAGCACCTTCCTGGGAAGCTTCTCTACTCTTATAGATGGAGAGGAGAGGAAAACAATCCTTAGAAAAACCCTACCCACTACCACTGGTTTTCTCCAGGAGTGACTACTGAACAAAGCTTAAAACTAACAGCTGTCTTTAAAGACTGAAACCCGACTTACTTGGTAAGAGTTTGAAACATTGTGTAATGCTGAAATGGTTGACTCCTGTCTTAACACTACATTAGTGTTAACAGAACTCGCTTAGCTTTGGATTTAGTAAGAATGAGTGATGCCAGATATAGGTTAGGAAAAAACTCTTTGCAGTAGTTGTCCCTTGTACCATATCTCAATCCCCTTTTTTTTCCCTTCATTTGAAAATGTCTGAGGCTGCGTTTCTTGTGTGCACTTTTAATGCCTGCTAAAGTCAGTGCCTCTAAGGAAGAATTCATTTTCTTCAGTGCAGTAGCGTACAGCTCTAATATCTAAAACCCTGGATTGGAAAAACAAAACCAAAGCAGAAATATTCCCACCTACTGCTCCTCTAGATCCCTGTTGATCTGTGGGGGACGGGAAAAGAGAATTGCGCTCTTCCAAGACGGGAACATTCAGATGAAGAAATTTTAAAGCTGCACGTTTGTTTCAAATGGATCCCATTTAGCTTGACAGTAAAAGAGCCACGGGGCTGAATTTTATTAGACATTTGTGCAACAGGCATTAAATGTTTCATGTTAGGAATATATTAAATTCCTTAAAAAAAGAAGAAACAGCCGCATTCAGAAAGAACAGATACAGAAAATGAGTAGCATTCCTCTGAGATTTTTTGTGCACTGAAAACTTGAAGATTAAAAAAAGAAAATGCTGAGGATAATACAGAGAATTTCATCCCCTCTCCTGCACTAGCTTAGCTGTGTGGTCTTTTTGGCTTTTTTTGGTTCATTTTTTAAGGGACTTTGGCTTTTTTTGTGTGCATGTGAATTTTTGCCAGTTCAGAAAAGCACCTTCAGAGGTGTCAACAATTCTATTATGACTTCAGCTTTTGGTCATAAATTTGCTGGACCAAGGCCTTCATGAAAAGCCAGACCCAAGATAATGCTCTTTGAGTGGCATGAAAATCAATGTGGTGCATGAGTCCTGAAGAACCAAATCCTCCCATCTTTCCTTTTGTACCCTCTTTGGTTCAGGTACTGAGCATTTGTGCTTAGCAAAGGTGAGAATTCTGCCTATTATCCTGTAGGGCTGTTTACAGAGAGCAGCTGTTGGGCATGAGTGGAATGATGGAAATGGATCTGGGACAAGATGGGAAAAAAACGTGCAGCATTATAACTCCTTGACTTCAATTTGAATTAAAGGAATCTTTTCACTGCAGGTGAATGTAGTGTTTATGCACCCTCAACTTTGAGAGGAAAATGTGTTGGGCGGTTTCTTCACTGTAGTAGCATCACAATCTGATGGGGTCCTCTTGCATTTGCTACTACTTGATAAGTGTTTTCAGGGTAGGACTATTAGGGGGTTTTGCTGCATACCCTCTTGCAATAGCAAAGAAATGTGTTCTCCAATGCTGAAGTGATGTGAGTCTGTTCTGACCTGGGGAGTCATAGCCAGGCAGATACACAGATTGCTAATTGCACTGCCTATAATCATCTCCATTTCATAGACAACTTATACCCTGCATTCCACTGTTCCCATCTGGCACTGTGCATTTCTGCTTCTGCCTTTTAGCCACACAGCATTAACTGTATTATAGATGCCAGGGTGGAAAAATGCCGTCCTTGGAAGCATGTGGGGAAGGGTTGGTAAACAATTGGCATTAATCATGGTACAATTAGACTTCCTTGTTAAGACTTTAATATGTCTTTGGTGGTGTGACCAAGCTAACAAATTGCTAAGAGTTTGTCATCAACAAGCTCTGTGCTTATTACTGTCCACTCTTCTCAATAGTAGTTTCCTTCTCAGCATGTTAGAGGAGTGATCAGGGGAAAAGGATACATCTTGTGAGCTTTATGTTGGTGGGATCCAACCTTCCTGAACTTGGCTCTGATATTAGAATGGCACCTCTAGTGGCAAAGATAGCAGTACAGAGAGGGGATTACAGTCCCTGAGAGTGATGCACACATCTGAGAGCATTGGAAGGACCCCCATGTGTTCAGTGGCCAAAAAAAAGTGTAGGTTCATGTGGTGATTCCAAAATATATCCAGAAACAGCATTACTAATGAGGTTGACTGCACAGAGACCCAGGTTTTCTTTGGGGCCCTGATCTTTATAGGATTTTTTCTCTCTGAGTTATATCAATAGCTTCATCTCTTGATCATATTCCTCCAATTCATTGCTCATAAAAACCCATGCCTGGACTTTTACATGTGTGCATTCTGGCTGTGCAGTCCAGGGCAAATCTAAAACTTGAGGGCTTTATTTTTATAATGGGTAGAATGTTTCAGGAAGTTACTTTCATTTGCCTGTTTATTTTTATGAAAAGCCAAACTGAAGAAAGAAACCAGGATGGCAAGTAAACAGGCTTCTCTTGTTACTGGAGAACCATCAGCAAAGGTGGCCTTAGGAGAGAGTAGACACTTCAGGCTGCTTAATGAAAAATAAAAGATCATGTTACTGTGTGGTTCATCTGTTCAGCTACACTTGTCCTTTATATGCAGGTCTTATGCTTCTTAATGTTATGTGGTATTTGAGAATAAGAATCTATTGCTTATTCATCCACTCAGTCCTGGCAGAATGAAAAGCAAATCTGTATTTCTTCCCTCCTCTATCACCAAGTTCACTTTGTCTTAGCATTCAGTAGACCTTGAAGGAAAGAGCTGAGTGACTGGGTCATACTGGAGCAGTAGCAACTCAAATAACATCTCCATATGTGACAGACCAGGAGGTTTTGAAGATGTGCATCTGCTTTTAAGGATCAAGTTTAAAATTGATTGACAGTCATGTCAGATGGGCAGCGCAGAGCTACTCCAACAGGCGATAAAGCAGTTATAGTGCAGAAAGCTTCTTTGAATTTCCCAGTTTGTGTGCAGTCAGTTGAATCTGAATGTGAACTGGAAGATGCAAAGTGGTAGTGCCTGGCCATTGAGATACACTGTAGAATTAAAGTTAGACATTTCTCTAGCTCTTGCAGAGATGCTTGGAATGTGTCTCCACAGCTGAATGATGACTTTGTTTTGCCAGAGGAACTTAGCTTCATACTGGATCCTTGTCCATCTCTGACTAAGAAATTTTGCATACCTTGCAAATCAATCCTTTCGGACTGTCAGAATTTTATAGACTTTGTTATTAATAGGATTTGTGGTGTGTCCTGCTTCAGAAACAAGAATGCAGTTCTGTCTGCCCCATATATCCAGCAAAGACTGTCCTGCTGCAGCAGCTGTGTCAGTGCTGCTGCTTGCTAATCAGAAAATGAGAAGGGTGTAAAAATAATTACCAGTTTCTATCTGTAGGATGGATTTTTCTTAATTTGGTGGCATTTCTCACACTATCATTGCTCCCTCCAACAGTTACACAAGATTCATCTTTTGTTCCCGCTGCCCTGGGATGGAAAAAAACTTAAACAAGAATTTTATTTCTCTTGGAGGCCTACATATCTTTGTCCAAAATCACAAATGTGTATTAGAAGATGAGACACAGGAGTCTGTACCTTTGAACTATTTTCAGTATTTCTATATTCACTCTTGGGTAAAAATCATTATCCTGAATTTTGGGGGTTTTTTTGTCTTACATAATTCCATGCAAAAATATACCAAAAGCCAGATGCCATCCTTGAATGCAACTTCAAATAATTAGAGAGGAAGATTTCAAAATTCAGGAACTTGTCATTTAATTGACTGAAGGAATTTATTAAGAAAGCCTAATTGTTCTGTAGCTTCACTGCCTTCATCTATTTTAGTGCATAAATATTTAACAGGTCCTTTTGTGAAGAAAATGCAAGAGAAAAATATTATCATACATCATAAAGTGCTAATAATTTATTTACCACAGAATTGTTAGTAGTCTATGTTTATACTTTACCTTTTTTTTAAGTTTTACAAAATGCATTAATGCTGTGAGTTCAGCATTACTTCTACTGCTATCTTGGTTCAGTAGAAACAAAACCAAATTTGAACAGAAAACCATATTATGTATGTTCTTACTTTACTACAAATGCCCACTACACATGACATGTTGTGAAGACCAAGCAAAGCAAAGTAAATTTTGGAAGAAACCATGCAAAATAGATTTTCCAAATGAAATGACATGCCATGATAACTTATTAGCACTGAAGCAGAATACTACAACAAGAGAAAGGTTTGTTTGCTGATCCTTGGCATTGCAGTGACACTCAGAGTGGTCCAGAAGAACACTGTCCAAAGGTATGGAACGAAAGGTTTCTTCCCTTTGAAGCCCCTGCAGTCCAATGTCTGTCACTAAGCTGGCAATGGACAGACTGGGTGATGGTTCTATGTAGAAAATGCAACTGGCATAAAATTCAGATTCTCATACTCTGTAAACAAGACTCAGATATTTAGAAGTATTCCAGGTGTTTAATTCCATCCCCTGTCATGGCACCAAGGGATTATTTTGCTTTATACTGTTTTGGTTGTCATTTGTTACAAACAGATTCAACATCTTCCTGTGTTAATTATAGGCTTAATTAGAAGAAAAGGTCAATATTTAGGATAATAAAATAGTACAGATCATTAGAATAGTAAAACTCTAAAGATAATGAAAACAATTAAACTATGTGACAAAGGATTTGGAATAATCTTTGGTAGATCTGGCATTTTGATTGTAGTGAAATTGTCTCTGGCCTCAAAATCTGGACTTGAATAACAACAAAAAACATTTAACACTAAATTGGCAAGAACTGAGCATTTCCTTTTTTATTCTTCTGGACTGTAAAAGTTCACCTTAAAAAATATTTGTTTGTCTTCAGGATCAGGTATTGGTCATCTGCTTTCCCTTTTTGCAGTGCAGGCAGTAGTGTCACCTGGTTTGAAGATCTGTAATTCCTCATGTTGGTCCACCTGCTAACACAAGTTAAATTTCAAAAGGCAACAGAGATCTTTTGAGCTGCAAGAAAATTAAAAAATCTTTTTGTTGCTCCAAATTTTCTCTTGTTTAACAGAATAGGAGGGTTGGGCTCATCTCTCACCTTCTTTTCATTGTGTTTATGGTCCTGGCTGGGCTTCTTCGTCTCCTTTCCCATTGAACTGGATCACCATTCTGGTACAAATCTGTGAGGCCATGTAGTGGTGTGGAACATCTCTGTAATTTCAATCACAAGGGCTTGATGGTCCAGTTGTGCTTGATTTCTTCCCATCATTTCAGACTTGATACTTATAGTTTTGCAAGTACTTCCTCTGGGATGTGAGCATAATCTCACAATGTTATGTAACTCCACACTCAGCTTAACACTTTACTTTTCTAGCAGATAGAGGTGGATTTTTTTAAGACTTCGACCACCTTTGTGAAAATAACACCAGTGTGGACACACTGAGATATGATGGTAGAAAAGAAACTGTTATTGCTCCAAAAGTAAAGGGAAAAAGCAAAGTACTTAGTGCTGCAAATAAAAAAATAAAACCCTGGAAAAGCTTTCTCTGGCAAAGTCTCCTGCTGGGTTTGTGTTGGTTTTGTGGTGATTTCTTCCCTCTTTTTATTAAAGCTGGTACCATCTCTTTTTTTTCTGAAAATCTAAACTTGGATGTTTTAGTAGGCAATGATAAACCATCCCTGGAACTCTGTATGTGGCTGAGTACTGGGATCTGCAAAATAAAAAGAGGATGACATCTCAGGTAGAGTCACAGTGCTGTCTGTTGCTCTCATTTTGAAGTGAAGAAAGAGGAAAACTGTGCAAACAGGAAAGACAGGAAAGGCTTCGGTTCAGTCCCAGTGACAAGGAGCTGTGTGGGCAAGGAAAGCAGGGGACACTCAATAGCACAGCTGTAAGAAAAGTAAAATTATATCTAAATGCTACTAGGGGATGAAATGTTAATCAGGGGAAGTGGAAACACAAGATATGTTTGTGTGACTTAGTGAGAGTTCTTGGTTTGTGAGCCAGGAGCAAAATTTCTCTGTGACTGGTGGTTCTGCAGAAAGATTTTATTTTCTCTCTTGTCGTTAAAGGAAAGCTTCCCCTCACGAAAAGAAGGGCTTCTTTTCACAGAGAATTACTTGAGGATTTGTGACTCTGGAACAATGGATCAATACTTGTTTGCGAAAAGCTTCAGTTAAAGTGGGACAAGTAGAGATTAGCCAGATGATCTGCTGGTTGTCCATCCCTATAGATTTCTTGTTGTTAGCTGGAGAGGTTTATCTTGCCTTCCCTGTTCAGAGCCGAGAAGTGATCTGAGATGGACTGTGTGGCTCACAAGAATTAACAACAAAAGCTGTAGGTACCAATGGAAAGAATGCCTCCTCTAAGTGAGGGATGTGGGCACCTCTGAACCTGATTGTGCTCCGGACAAACTGCCCCTCCTTAAATCTCCCTTTGCATCAGAGGAAGCCTGAGCATGCAGAGGTCATGGGTTTGGAGTGAGGTTAATCAGCCTCCAGTTTCATAATTGTTATGCCCTCAAAATAGTGAAGGCTCAGTCTGTAAGAGTGCTTTTCTTTTTTATTTTTTTTTTTTTAGCTGCTGTACCCTTGTGGCCAAAACAGGGCTGAGTTTTCTCTCAGCCAGTTTTGCAAGATGCCAGATGCTCTCTCTAGGGCTTTGACAGATTGGCAGTTGCCACAAATTGCTCAAAGATCCACTAAAATCAGGATGGGTCCAGGTGAACACAGATGTTTAACCTTGTGGCTGGCTCAGACTGGGAGATAAGGCACTACATGATTTCCTCTGAGACTCAGAAATGTTCAGGTTGGAGTGAACCACACAGTATTTTTAATCTGAGTTTTTCAATGCCATAGAGTTGGGTCATTTTTATACGAGTTGGATTTGTTCCAGTGTTTGTTTGTATTTCAGTAGGGAATGTCAGGACTTAATGTGCTTTTTTCAGTGACATGGATGTATTAACCAGAAGTGTCTAATTATCTTTATTGATTAACCTTATCTTATAAAGCAGTAGTCACTCAGTAGAACAGTCCATATTCTGTACACTGCAGAAAGGGAAAATGATTAATTTACTCCCCAGATTGTACTGCTCTGCATGCTGCAAGAGTAAGTGATGGATAAAGGACAGCCTGCATTGTCTTGGGTCAGAACAGTAGGTCAGAGTCATTATTTACCTTTTGAATGTAGAGTGAGAATTTCCACTTTTTGCAAATCATGATCCCAATTCACTTGTGTACAGGGAGAGGCAGAATTGGACACACAGCTGCATTATATATGTGAATATATGGAGCTGCAGTTACAGGAAGTCTGAAATATCTATGGAGGGCAGTAGGAGCTGTGATTTCAGAGATGAATTGGAAAAGTTTTCTGTTAAAAATCCAAAGAGCTTTGCCACTCATTTCTTTCAAATCATACTTTTCAAACTGTTGTCTGCTGTGATGCCAAGTAAAATTGACCACAGCCAGAGCTCATACATGCTTACTTTTTGTGTCAGTCAGTAATAATTCACTTTCTTCCTTGTAATTCACCACTTCTTAGTCTTGTGCTATGATTGGAGCTCTTGCTTTGGTTTGTGTTTGTAAGTCTTGAGTGCAGTATGATCCTGATGTGTGATGAAGGATCCTAAACACAGTTTAATGACCCAATCTGACCTTTATCCAAGTTTATGTACTGTATGTGTATGTATGGTTTCTACTTACATCTGGAGATACCTGTGTCTTACAAAAGCCAAACAGGAATGCTCATCCTCCATTGAAGTTATTAGTACATTGATATATTTATTACAATGGAAATTATTTAAGAACAACCCAAAAATCCCAGAAACAAAAAAGTTAATCAAGGAATACTCTGTCAGTGTCATGTAGGTTGAGAGAGCTGTAGGTTTTACAGCTGAGAGTGTTTTTC
The DNA here is from genome assembly GCA_013399895.1 of Serilophus lunatus. Taxonomy (NCBI): domain Eukaryota; kingdom Metazoa; phylum Chordata; class Aves; order Passeriformes; family Eurylaimidae; genus Serilophus; species Serilophus lunatus. The sequence continues at coordinate 1,277,999 of VXBA01000861.1, read as the reverse complement.
AGGCTCCCTTTTTGTTTATTGTCTTCTTATTTGATATGTCTAAGGTTTAGTTGCATTCTCTGCACAATCGAGATTTTCCTCTAGATGTTCCCTATTTTCAGGTCTCACTTTGCCTTTTGTGGCCCTGTTTTTTGTCCTAGAGACAGTCTTATATCTTGAACAGAGTAATCCTCTCATTTTGTTACTTCTACTCCTTTCCACATTAGGAAGGCTTTCTCTCCTCCATTCTATCAAGCCAAGTCCCTTCATTGGAAGAATCATATCTTTCTCCTGCTGTCATTTCTCTCCTGTTTCTCAGTCACTGTTCCCTTCCATTTTGGCAGGAAGGGTGCTGATGTACTGCAGCCGCTGTTACTATAAATACTGCCTTCACCTTAATGCTTTTCACTCTCCCCAGTCTACCTTTAATCACTCAGATACTTCCAGACGAAGTCGAGTGTCCCTTGCTGCCTAGAAAAATGGTCTACCTGTGATCTTGGGGAATCTGAGTGTTCTCATAGCATTCCAAATCATCCTAAGGAATACTGAATATGTTTATGTCCATCTTTCTGGAAATGCTGGATGAAATAATTTTCTGATGAGTCAGATGCTTCTTGCTATTGGTAAGACAAATGTAACTGAGACAATTTTGCCTTTGGGTGGTTTCACTTTTTTTATATCCCACTCAATACACTGATATTTTGACCCATGTCACACTTAATTTTGAAAAAAAAAGCTGGTGATTTCATGTGACATCTTTTTCAAAATTAAATGTTTTTCCCTGATCCAAAATGTGATGAAATGTTCCAGGTTACATTTTAAAGCATTGTTGTTGCTTGAATAGTACCTTTCCCAGCTAGTTCATCAGATATGCTGAATGCTGGACAACAGAGGCTGGATTTGCAGTATACCAGTTTCTGCTGAGGGTGACCTCTGTAGCTAATGCTCCCACAGATGTTTATGGTGTAGCTCAAACAGCACGAGCCTCTGCCATGACACAGGCAGTGCTGGCTGTGGTTTGTACATGGTCACCACTACAAAGGAGTGCTTTCAGCTCTTGCATGCAACCTGAGATGCCAAAACCAACATTCTAATTTGGTACATCATGAAGTAACAGCCTGTTGGGTTTTTTAGGATATTGCTTAAGAGTGATTTTCCATATTTTGGGAGATAATGACTTTAGAAACGATTCGAGAGTTGCATGTCCTCACAGCACACCCGATGTCTGCTTAGCAACTTCTGTCTGCTGTCCAGAGTACCATTTTTTGTCTCTAAAGGACACGAATTCAGTGCTCAGAAATACACCTCCTCCTTCTTAATGTAATCTTGATTTTTCTGTCAGCGTTCAATTCATGCATTTCTGATTTAATTTCTGCATTGTGTTTATTTCAATTACACAAGTATAAGATCATGAGAGTGAATGATAAAGTGATAAACAGGCATTTGTATTTATCACAGATTCTGCATCCTGCTTATAACTGTTTTCCTGTCAGTCAGATCTTGTTTGCCCTGCTGACATGAGTAGTAGCACTCATGTGAGCGAAGACTAGTAGGAATTTTACTTCCATGGAGAGAAATGCTACCCTGATCAGCATTGCTAATAGCATATTTTGCTGATCTGGAGTCTTTTGATTATGAAAGGGAACTGGGGTTTGTTCTTCAGACATTAAAAGAGAGGGGGTTTTTAGGTTTCTTCTGTTTTCCAAATTTAACCCACAACATTTATTTTAGATGATTGTATCACACAGTATAAAATAAACTTGTGCTAGATTAAAAGCCATTTTATAGAGTTTACACTTTGCTGGTTTTATAGACTAGCATAAAACATAAAGGTATCTTGGGATTTTTTGTTCCTCCACAAGAAATTGAAGATGTTTTGCTAGCTGCTTGAAAATGGAATACCAGAATGTGCTTTAGTAGAAAATAACCATTTTGATTATGGTAATGCTTCTCTGTGGGGCAAATTCTGCCTCATGAGGGCATCCTTAAATTTTTTTACTATTGGAATAATTATGTTCAATTACAATTTGTAATCCAGGGCTTAATTTAATCCATGGATAAAACATGTGCTTTGTCTTCATCTTCACCACCCAGCTGTTAAATGGAACAGAAGGGAAACATCTATCACTGAGAAAATTTGTTTTTTAAAAGTTTGTATTTTAGCTTTGCTTTCATCAAGTTCTGTACATCAAGAGCATTCATTAGTGGGCCTTGTCATGAGTGTGACTTGTTAATCAACATACACAGATGTTTACTGTTCTTCTCTCCACCATTTTTCCAAAGGCAGGTGCTCTCAAAAGGATTTAGGAAAAGGAGGTGCCTTGTGGAGGTTTTCTGCTTTGTCCTCAGGGTCAGACTGATCTATGGCTACACATCTGAAGCAGCTGATCCTGTTTCCTCAGGCAGTTGGCCTTAGGAAATGTACAGCAGGGAAATGTCATATTGAAAGCTGTAATGTAGAGAGAGATGATTAGAAAAACACTTAACTGGTCTTTGGAGGAAATGTGAGACCTGGAATGGTGTGAGTTGTGTGCTTGTGTTTCCAGGTAACCCGTGAGTTGCATGTAAGTGGAAATCTCTAAGCTGTCTCTAAAATGAATAAATTAGGTTCCAGAGCTGCATTACCATGCAGTATATTTATTGTGTCCCTAATAAAGACTGAGGCTTGGATGTGAGGCTAGACCGGAACACACAAGGCAGCAGGTTGAGTTCCTCCCATGGCCAGAAATGCCCTGCTGTCCTTTGTGAATTCTCCCGTTCAGCTTGATAAACTTCTGCAGTTTTTCCATTACACAGGACAAAGCATCACTATTGATTTTTACAGCTTGATAAATTTTGTTTCTGTTTTCTTGCAAAATCAGCACAAAAGGGAAAAAATCACAAATCACTGCACATAACTATGGAAAATTTTCAAGCTTAATGAAAGTTTTGTACTTACCTCTGAAATTTTAAAAAGCACATATTTTGGACCATCCTATTGCTACTACTTTTTCTCAGGAAAAATCATTGTTGAAAACAAACTGATTACTAGTTTGTCCAATAGCTGTGTGGAAAATGAAACTGTCATGAGCCATTGCCTGTGCTTTTCATCTGATAAGGGAAACATGAACACACAGCTCTGGCTGAGTGGGCTGAAGTACAAGTTATTGAACACAGCCAGTCTGTGTGGTGTCTTTGTCCAGTGAAACTGCAGACATCACCCTGAAGTCAGAACACTAAACTCTGCTCATGTGAAATCAAGTCAGCATGAGCTTTGTTTATTAGAAATCTCGAGCCCATATCAATTACGAGAGGCTCTATCCTGGTAAGAATCACATGGACCAGCCCGACATGTTACTGTCTGGGAAAGCATGGGTAAGACTGATTTTAGCATTTCAATGGGTAAGGGGAAACCTTTTCACTGCTTCATACTGTGATGGCATAAAAATATATCAGGTATTCTTCCAGAGTGAAAGAGCCACAGGAAAAAGAATTTCTTCCATTCTCCTAGACTAGAGACCCATTTTTGATGTGGATTTAAAGACAAATAAGAGGAAAAACCTTTCCAAACTATAAATTAATGGATCAAATATTTATAAATGAAATTGGAACAGCGTCTGTGGTGTTTTATTATCTTTTGCCATACAGGGCTGCCTTTGAAAGGGGAAAAAGCTTAGTAAAAAGTAATTTCAGAGCCTCGACTGCTTTTTGATTACAATTCGGGATTACTGTTTTAATCACCGCTTATCAAGTAATACCACAAACCTCAGAGCATGACCATCTTTCTCAGGGGAAGCCAGATTTAAAAGCCAATTTCCAACAATCCCTCCTCTTTCTCCAAAACTCCTCTAAAAAATATGGAGGGATAATAATCTGTGATACTACGAGAGACCTTAAGCAATGCCTGCAACTCTTTGTGTTCTCAAATTTCTTCCGAGTTTTCCTCATTGTTGTAGAAGTATATTGTTCAGCAGGAATACCAGCCTATGTGAAAACAAGCTCTTGTTCCAAGGGAGCCTCCACTGAAGCGCAGGATCTCAAGCACTCTCCCCTTTCTTAGGCAGATGACAAATTTTACACATGCAAACATATCTGATGGGGCATGAGAGTGTACCTTGTATTGGTGTGCAAATCACTGCTGCAAAGTGGCTTCATGCACAAGATTAAGCTCTTGCAAAGTCATGTATGAACAGCCGTGAGAGATACTAGAGTTAAAAGGTGGATTTTAAGTTGAAGTTGCAGATATTGCATGGGTTTTCCATGACTGGAGCTGGGTGGCAGCCCTGCATCTGAAGCAGGGTGAGAGGAGAGGGAGCCTTTGGGCTTCTGCAGTGCATTGGGGTCATGACTGGATGTTTGCAAGGGGAAAAACACCTCATTTAAAATTTAAGCATGATGCTCAGTGAGGATGTGAAGTAGCCAAGATCAACCCTTGTGTTTCCTTAGTGACTGTCTCACTGTGGAGTGCCATGGACCTCTTTTATAGGATACCTGATATGTGTTAGTTCATCCAGCTAAATATTGCTGCTCCTTTTAAAAGTGACAGCAGAACCTCCCTCCTCACTCCAAAAAGCTTGCATCTAATTAAAGATACTGATCCTGATCACAATTAACTTTTGCCTAAATTATTCAAATGCAACTCAACAATGCTGGGAATAGAATAGGACCATTAGATTTTTACATTTCTACTCTGTAAAAAGCAGGATGTAACCTGATGGGAGATGACGCATCTTTTATCAAAGTGTTACTGTGAATCATCTTTGTCACAAGACTTGGAACATGCTGTTGCCTGCTAAGGGGACTCCAGAGCTAATTTACATGTGATATAGGAGCTTACAGACAGTGCTTGAAGTGTGTGTGCTACAGCTGAGGACAATACTGTGTTTGGTCCAAGGCTGGTGTTCCTGTGAAAAGGAACTTCCTTTCAGAAGGAAGTGAAACCTTTTACCTATGTGTCCTCAGTCACAATAAGACTGGTTCTGAATTACAGTCTGGGAGTCCTGAGCTTGTCAGTGGTACTACTGAGATAATGTCTCTGATATAAGGAGCCTGCCATTCTGTCCCTGCTTGTTTCTTCTTGCAAAATTAACATCATCTTCATCTGCTCATTCTGCCAACCTAAAGAATGTGCCAGCCAGCTCTAAAAAATAAAAATAAAAAAAAAATAGCTTTTACCCTGCTAAGAAAATACATCAATGCCAGCAGCTCGTACACATGAATGAGCCTCAATAAGCAAACCACTGTGCATGGGTGGCAGAGGAGGAGAAAAACAAGAAATTGATAAAGAAATATATTTCACTTTCAGGCTTCTAAGATGTTGGCTTAAAAACAACAGGGGGAGCAAATAAACCCAGTCATTTTTTAAAATCATGAAAAATACACTGACAGTGGCCTGCAAGATTAAGCAGTTTGAGGGAGGTTTTTTTGCCTACAGAGGTAGACAGAATGTCTAGGCCTGGGAATAATTTTCAGTTATTGTTCTGGGGCTCTAGTCGTGTTCATCAAATATGAATTGACCTTAATCTGTCTAAAAGCATGATTCCCAAACCTCTTACTGCCTGTAGTGTTCAGCTAAGATTTTGGGGAGGTTGGTTTGAACTCCTTATTTTTTAAGATGGCTGCAGGAAATGGTCACACACGTGGTCATCCAAAATGCCAAAGCAAAACTGCTTGGAAATTCAAATGGTTTGCTAGTAATTATTCACTCTTAGGAGGACAAGCTGAGCAGTTGCTTATTTTCAACTGGAAAATCTTGTGTGCAACAACTTTCCCCATGATTACCTATCCTAGAAGGATCTTCAGAGCTCCAGGCCCAAACCTCTCTTGGCCAACAGACAGATTGGATGATTCAGGGCAGAGGAGTTCCCTCTGGAGATACAGGAGAGGTGATGTGCTCGCAAGTGAACGCAGTCAGGGAACAGTCTTGATATTGACCTAAAGCTTCCTAAAACTGATGTAGGGCCTTGGGTGACAGATTAACTCAAAATGCTGGGACAAAATATAGATTTTAGCATGTGGTTTGTGGAGACAGTGTATGTTCATTGTGTCAGGAAAAAAAAAGTGGAGCTAAAAGGTTTAGATCATATGAACACAAATTCTGGCAGAAGCAACCTTAAAAAGATGGCTTAATCATGCTGTAGAGTATTTTGTGTTCATTGTGAGCACAATATTTTATGAAACAGGAGCACTGGTTGCTTGACTTAAAAGAGGATTGATAACAAGTCTAGGTTTTCATCAGAGGGGTGGGAAAGAAATCTAATACCTTTTGGTACATCAGCTCTGCAAGTCTAAATGACAAGACACAGGTCTGTTGTGTCCTGGTCAGGAAAGTGGACCCAGGAGGAGTTTCATCCTCACACACGTCTCTCCAAGTACTGCTGCACATATACATTTCCCTGTAGTAGCTGGATGCTTTCCTAGTCTTCCACACTGTCCCACAGAGGTCAGAGGTTCATGTTTTCCTTTAGTGCAAGTGATACGCTGAGGCAGAAAGTCCGAAGGCCAAATATGTAAAATAGTTAACTTGTCTCCAAATCCAAGTCTGTTGGTTGGTTGGTTTTTGTAACTGCTGAACTCTCAGTTAGTTGCAGGTGCCTGTTTGTATCTTCAGAGGTCTGAATCCTACTTTGGACCTTCTCCTAGGTGACCTGTCTAGATCACAGCATTAGCTTATGCCTGTAGGAGTCTTAAATGTCAGACTGGAAATGCCAGTCTTATTATGGATGTCAAGGGGTAAGGTAGTGCCACGTGAATGTGGCAAGGGAGGGAGGAAAAGCACATCAGGGGACTCTTCATATCTTTCTCACATTTCTTGGAGAAGAATCATGTCCATGAGAAGCTAAGTTTTGAGGCATTCCTTACCCTGTAGAGGCGTTCTGGACTTCCCTCTATTGTGGTCATCCCTTGCAGTGTTAGAGTATTAGAACAAGGGGGGTTTGCCATGTCTATCTATTGTATTGCTCACCAGGACCACATTTGATTTATTTTGCTTGTGTAGATTTTTCCCCATGCATCTATAGAAAAATGTGGAATAAATGACATAGACAGAGTGAAATCATATCTCCCAAGCCTCCTCTGAAAACTTAATTAAACCCACAGGGTCTTGTTTGGGGGTAGAAAAACAGCACGACGTAGTGCTGAAGGCCAGTAAATAAATTGTTGATGTTCCTTGCTATTTTGCTGTGCTAGTAGGGATGTGAAAAAAATCAAAATCTGTTCTTTCTGCCTGACTATTTTATCATTAGCAGCTTCTTTGTGTTTTATCCATGACTTCCTGTTGAAGGAAAATGCACTGGGGAAAAGAGAGTTTTTAAAGGTTGGACTCAGGCTCATAAATATACAGGGAGCTTCTCTGCTGAGCCTGAAATTCGTTGCTGCTATTTTTCATCCAGTATATCTCATCACACAGGCTGAACTAGAGACTTGTGGATGTGGCTTTGGAACATTAACGTGACTGTATGAGAATTGCTGGGACACAGTGGTAGCTGCAGGGGCTACTGGAGGGACTGTGCAAGTACAAGAACAAAACCTCTGTAGTAAAGCTTAGCTTGCACAACTGATTAACCACCCTTAACCCTTATCACAGTGTTTGGTAACTTGCCTGTTCCAGTAGGTTGTATTTTGTCTGTTGAAATAAGAGCCCCAGTGAACAACTGAGGTTAAATGACCTGGTCAGGGTCATACAGGAAGTTGATGTTGGAGCAGGGATCCGAATGGTTTTTCTGTTGGATTGGCAAGAATGGATGAGGCTGAAACAGAACTATGTGCCCTTGCCAGATCCAGGCAGCAAGCAGAATATAGGAATAGCATATGTGTAATAAAAAAGAGTTGCTTGAGACCCTGACAGCCATAGGATAAAGAAGATGAAAAATTATATCCTGTGCCTGCCCTTCATGCCTCTTCAGTGGTGGCAAAGTCTACAGATGAATGGTACCTGAAGCTGAGAGTGATATTTGTAGTCTTCTCCTCTTCTGTCAAACATGTATTAGCCTTAAAAAGCAGTGAAAATGAGGAAATGCCAATACAGTAGTGCTCCACAGCAGTGTCCATGCCTGGAAGCCATGGCCACGTAGGGCTGGCTGAAGTCTCTCATGGGGGAAGGGAGGAGCTTCAAAAGCACATAGGTTGGCACAGGAGTCAGGTTGGTTCAAATGGAGACAGGATTCCCAGGCAGTTTGTGTCTGGGCATAAAGCCCTTTGGCTGATTCCTCTTAATCTGCCAGCATGAAGCAGAGTAGTGTGAGGGGAAAGGGACCCAATTTCTGTTTTAGTGTACGAGCAGACAGACAATTTAGAAGACATCAAACTCTTTCCTTTAAGGTCTTGATGCACTTGCTCAATCGGGCCATCATATAGGCATATGTTAATGCAAGGACACTGTGGATTGGCCTTTGGGGGTTGGTTGTTAAATAGGATGGTTAGATTCAGTCTAAGTAATTGCTGAGTTTTCTTCTGTTCAACGATACTGAAGAAAAGGAAACTTCATAGCTTCTGTTTTACATGCAAAAATTTCTCCCCATATTTTTCTTTAGGGCCTTTCCTTTTAGTGGTGCAAGTACAAATGGAGAACATGCAGTTCTTGCTCTTGTTACATGGAAATAAATAATATTTTTGGGCAAAGACCAAACTCAGTTTCCAGAAGGCTGCTCTTCCCTGCCCATTCATCTGTATGATATAAAACAAACCAAAATATACTGGCAGAAAAAAAAGGGCTGTTCAGTATTCAGAACTTCAAATACATTTAACATTGTCTTCACCTAGGAACCAAATTATTTCTTCAAGAACTGTAGAGAGAGCACTTAGCTTTCAATTTACAGCATCATCTGTCAGAACATACTGCAGTGGTGAGTGTCCTGTGCAGGATTGCTGAACTTCTACGAGTAAAGTTGCTGAATTCCATCTTGCAAATCTGCCTTGTCAATGGGTGTATTGGAGATTTAGATCAGGAGACAGACTTTCTGATGCTTTTCTCCAGTGTTGTTACTGTGTCTGGAGGACAATGCCACACAAGAGAGGTTAAAAGTCCAGAGCCCTGTGGTTTTAGCAGTAGATATCCTTCAGACTATGCATGAGTAAACCAGTTAATGCATGCCTTGGTTTCCACTTTTTAATTTCTGATAGCCCACCCCTCTCTTAGATCCTTGAGCCTGAGTAGGTTGCAAATTCTCAGTTCCACAAACAGGAGTGACAGGGCTTTAATATCTTTGTTTGAGACTAAGACTAAGCAGGGCTGATCTGTACTAGCCACAACTGCACTGCATACATTAGGACAAAACTTTGTGTTTTATCAGGACTGAAAAAGTTGTGGAGAGTCCTCTGAAGTTCTGTGCCTTCCTTTGGACAGAGTAAAATATTTCATTGTCTCATTTCTAATTCTATCTGTTTAATTTTTAGACTTTTGCTGATATTGCTAATGATTGCAGGTTAATTCACCAACTCATTCCAATGAGGGAGCATTCTCTTCTATGGCTGAGTTAGGAGTTGTAATCACAGTTCAGGAATGAGCTAGAGCTTGGGTGGGAAATGAGAAAGAAATCTGAAGTCTTTATGGGAATGTGTGGTGCTGCTTTTATGCTGGAGAACTGATCTGGATAATGTTGGATGGTGCTTCTTTGATGCTCCTGGCTTCACTCATTCCAGGTGATATAAGGTATTTATTCATTCCAAGTTTAAAAAGAGAAATCATACCTAAAGACTAGTTTCATTAAAAACCTTAGAAGAGGGAAATATCTCTAGTAAGTCAGTCTCTTTAAATAATAAAAAGAAAAAGGGATTTTTGCCAAATCTAATTAAATGTTGTTGGTTTCTTTTTTATTGTTGTTGTGGGTGTGGTGTTTTGGTTTGGTTTTTTATGTGGTCCCTCCTTAAATTCTGAAGCCATTTTGTTAATGAAACAATAGCTGGCTCGTGCCCATGCTCTCATCAGATGGAGGGAGATGTGTAGCACAAGCACGTGTAAGGAGGACGTTCACAATCCACTGGGGACATAGAGGTTTCCACAGCAATTTTGTAGAAATCCATAACAAATGCATTGTTAGATTGGTTTATTCCTTCTCTTTCCTGCTGTGTAAAGTATTTGATATTCAAATTAAAATGGTGCTTGTTTAGGACAATTCAGTTATAGAATAAGCCTGGTAATTGGTGCCCGTGGGACTGTTTACACTCTGCTTGGTGTAATCCACTTATGGAAAATTAATGAAAGGCAATTTCCTCCTCCGTTGTAGCTGTTTTTATATGTACACTATGTCGTTTTCTCTTCCAGCTGAAGCTTCAGATGGTTATTTTGGGACAAAAGCTCAGATAAACTAATGTGCTCCCTGGAGAACTCCTTATAGGGTCACAGGTGCCTTTGGCAATGCAGAGGTTGCACGAGAGCCCCACAAAGCAGTGACTCAGAAACATGCTCTGAACTCAAAACTATTCCTGTTTCCAGCGTAGACCAGAAGGAGTAGTTTGCAACCAATTTATATCCTTCCACAAGACTTCCCAGTGGCAGCTGAGCTGACCTGGGGTTTTGTCCAGCTGACAGATGAGAGCTGTCTGGCTGTCCCCTCTAGAGCACAGTGCAAATCTGCACCTGAGTGTTCAGATCCTGTGTTTCCTCCTGCTCTGGGGAACTGGCTTAGTGAGGGGACATGAACTTGTCTTGGTAAGCATGTAGTATGAGTCTGAATCTCAACTGAGATATCTGTACTTTATTTTTCAGCTTCCTCAAGTAGCCACACAAGCCCCTTTTGTAATATTGAGGGGAAAGTGGGGGGAAAGGAAAGGGGTTATTGTGCACCTCTACAGTCCGCAATACGCTCAGTGTGCAGCGTTAGTGTGACGGCGTGTCAGTACCATTTTTTACATACCTGTGTAAAGACATTACTTTTTTCTACAGGTTGGTGCAGAAAATGCCTCTCAAATGCCTGAGTGGAGCCTGAGCTAAGGCACTGCTGTCATTGTGCTCTGATTTCCTATTTCCCATTTTGTCAGAGGAGGGGAGGAAAGACACTATTATTCCTTTCCTCAGGAATATTTTCTAGTTGTTTCATGGGGAGCTGACTGTAAGTGCAGGCTTTGTTTGAGAAATGAAACTTTTCAGTAAGTAACTGTTCAATTTGTAAACAACACTAATGCACAGTTTTGGGCTGTGGGATAACTGAGTCAATATGGCCAAAGCAAAGAGCTCCAGTTCCAGAGCAAATACTAGCAGCAGAATTGGGAATACTGAAAGTAGAAGAAGCATAGTTTTGTTATTCACAATGCCTACAGAAAAGTTTGCTGAGGAAATATCAGATGCAGAGAGCTGGAGTTCAAAGAGGAGAATGAAACCAAGATGATCCTAGAGAAATTACCAAGCTGCGTTGCCTGAAAGAGACATTAAATCACTGCCTCTTACCTCAGCAGTGAAGCATCAAGGGTAACATATAGGAAATATGCTCTGTTTGACCTAGACCTTTTGCCTAGATACCATCTCTTCACTGTCTTACCCCAATTCCCTTCCCTCCTTCAGGCAGTGGGCAAACTCTATTTTCTTTATCACTTCTAAGAAATGCCTTTTTTCTTTCTTGTTCGGTCAAGTTTGCTATCTAGACTGTCATTCCTTCAAATCAAAAATACTGTAACCTTCTCTCAGTGTCCTTAAAATCTGTGTAACTCTCCCTGACTGAAACACAATTAAAAACGCTGAAATCATCTTTCTTATTCTCCCTTTTATTGCCTGTTTTTCTAGGAACCCTTTCAAATGGAGACCCACCGTTTCTTAAGTCTCTGCTGCTTGACCTTTGGGAATCCAAATCCTTTTGCTGAACGTTTCTGGTTATTTATGCATGGAGCACATGTCAGAGCTGCATCACCTGCTCTTTCAGCCCCTCTCCAGATCTTTCTTTCACGTTCTTCTGCTAAGAAATTACTTGACCAAGATTAGGTTGACCAAAAGAGGTAAAGGGGAAAGGGAGAGATTGTCCCCTGCTCTTTATTCAGATACAAATATATCTTGGAGATGATGAAGTGGGACAAAAAGAGGGGCAAACTCTCCTTCTATTGATACGGAAAACCTGGAAAAATGCATTATTGTCTGGTCTACTAATGTGGTAACTCCTGTTTGTATTGACAGGGACGGTCCTGGTCAGTGTGGGCCAGAATTGCTGTGCTTTTCAAAAGTTCAGAGCCCAGGGTACAGGCAAGAAATCCTTTGCTCAGCTATTGTCTTACCCAGTTCAGCAACATCTCGTACCTGTTCTACAAACTGTGCAGTAAAGCTCACCCGCACAGTGCCGTATCCTGACTATTAGAAGTTTGATGCATTGCACACAAGGTCCAAATCATAACGGCCTGCGTTCCACAGCTCATTTGATGTCGTTCTGAGGAGCATCACTCTTAGCTGCTGGCAGTGTGATCTTTGAAAACAAGCTTCATTTTGCATCTCTGTCCTTTGGAAGATAGGAAAGATTTATAACCTGAAAATAATGATCATCTGTGAACTTGCGTCCTAGGGAATGGGATGGAGGCAATGAGCTCGAGAGATGAACTGCTCTGGGGTCACCTGAGTGTTCTCATTGGCATTATCAAATACAGATGAATCAAATTCACTCTGCCTCACCACTCACCTGGATTCTTGTGCAAGAGCTGAACCTCTCTGTGATGCAGCATCCTCCAAACACTGGGGCACCTACAAGATGCCCTCAGAGATGGGCTGAACAGGAGATAAAGAAACTTTTAAAGGTTTTTATTCAGTTTGTCAAGTTGGGAGGAAAAGACATTTCGGGAAAAATTACTTTTCTTTAACAGTCAGTTGAATGTCATTGAGAAGGTCTGTCTTATCTCCAGGTGATTCGCACCTCCTTTTAGATTGAAGGAAACTCTCTGTTCATATTAATATATCTCTTACCCTTTTGTTACTTTCGAAGTCCCTGTGGACTTTAATTTTTGCTTTAGACACAGTGAACTTTATTACAATTTCATTTGGGAAAAGAATGAAAGGGACTTGCTTAAGAAGCATGATGTTTCCTCAGAACTCCTGGGTTCAATGACCAAGAGCTCCAGTTGTCTTTCGACAATTCAGTCTTGGTTTTTGCTATGCATTAAATTCTCTTTGTGGATACTAGATGTAAATATTTGTTAACTGCAGGAGTTGTGTTGCACTTCTTGCCATGTAGCTGCAAAGTTGTGGAAGATGAAGTACAGTCTGTGGTCCACTGCACAACTTGGGCAGTGTTTTGTAAGTGGGGAGGTATTTAAACAGGATGGCAAGCTCAAATCAATCCTTGGTGAAGTCGGTGAAGACCTACCACTGAATGTAGTGGAAGATGGGCAGTGACTTTCTATACATTGAGTCTTATGACATGCAAGGGCAGGAACACAGAATAGTGTTTGTTAAAATGGACTTCATAGAAACTGCAGTGACAGGACAAGGGACAGTGACTTCAAACTGAAAGAGAGTAGATTTAGATTAGATATTAGGAAGAAACTCTTTACTGTAAGGATGCTGAGGCCCTGGCACAGGTTGTCCAGAGAAGCTGGGGCTGCCCCATCCCTGGAGGTGTTCCAGGCCAGTTTGGACAAGGCTTTGAACAACTTGGTCTAGCGGAAGTTGTCCCTGCCCCCTTGGCAGCAAGTGGAGCTTGCTGTGGTCTTTAAGGTTCCTTCCAACCCAAACCCTTCTGTGATTCTATGACTTGGTTATCAGTGATCCTGGGAACTAGTTGGATGAGTAGTTGTGGTGAAATAGTGTTTTGCACAAGGAGCTCACCTGAAATTAAGTGGAATAATTATGTGACGATGGTGAGAATATTTGGTTCTATGCCACAGTTCTTCTAAGCAAATAAAATTAGAGGAAGCAAAAAACCTACTCATAGTGAATAGTACATTCCTGTTCCTTGATTGTTATCTGCATATTATTGGGAGTAAAATAGAGCAAAAAGATGAGAGTACCTGAAAATCACTTCATTGTCTGTAAAACTTATGACAGATACTTTTCATTTAATTCATTCAGGAAATCTATGTGTCTTACAGAATCATTTGACTGTGCTTGGCAGTGAAATGATAAATATACATGAAAACAGAATTGGATTAATATTTTTTGACAGGTAATATAATGTAGCTGTTGCTGAATGATATTAACAAGAGAAGGCATGTTAAGTCCCAATGTCAGAGTAAGGCTAGGTGGTTATAATGTCTGAATAAATTTCATGCTGTGACTGAAGACTTTTGATGGCAGATGGAGATAGACAATATAAAGTTCCATTAAAAAGTCCTTTGCTTTGCTAATTCTTGACTCTTTTTACCGGTCAGTAGTCTGCTCATCGATCTTGGCTGACTGAAATAGAATTTCTTTATTCTGTCTGCCTGAGCCAATAGATTCATTTGCAATATACTGAGTTGTGAAAAAGTGGGAAGCTTCACCTTCCTGAGATCAGCATTCCAAAGAAGGCTTTCATCATCTGGGAGGGCAGCATCTCTCTTATAGCTTCCTTTTTTCCCAAGTAAGACTGAGATTTTTAGATTTATTTTTTTTCTTCAATGTTTACAAAATGATTGTAAATGAATCTGAAAGACAAAATGTTACTTGTTAAGGACATCAAGACTGGGTTTATTGCAGTTCTCCTCATACAGTTTTGTTTTTATTCTCTCTCTTTTTTTGTTTTTTGGGGGTTTTTTTTGCTATCTCCTCTAAACCAGTTGTCTCGCAGCTTTCACTTGCGTGGGAATTTTTGTTCCTAGGTAATGCAAAGCAACCAAAACTCTAAACTCCCTATGAATTCCACCTGGAAAAGGGTACTACGTGTGCTGTTTCTTATAAAAGACAGAGAAACTGAGATAATCTATAATGTTACTGTTCATAGGATGATGAGATAAAAAATACTTGTATGGGGCTTCCACAGGGCCATGATCTCTTTCTAGGCTTGGCTGTCTGCTCCTGTCTCCTATTGTATTATTTTAAGCACTGGCAACAACTGTATCCCTTGAAGATGCTGCATATGCCAACATCATTTAAGCAGTCATTGCCTTAGAGCATGGAACAGTTCCATGGGGACTGGGCTTTTAACCAGGTGCCCACTTGCCTTTGGCTGAAGTGCTGCATGTTTGTCGGCAAATTGACCTGGCAGGATTCACGTCTTGCTCTCATTTACACCAGAAACATTCCCTTTGTCACATTTGGATGGTGTTTGCATGTAAGTTTACATGTTGTTAAGTAGGTTTTGTGGGTGGCAGATTTCTTTTGGGATATGTTTTACTTACCTACCTGCAACAGACTCCTTGTCTAATGAACTAGAAGGTGTAATTTTAAAGGGAATTTAAAGAGGAAGGGCAGTTTTATGGGAGTATACATGTGTAGAGATAGTAGGCCTCAGACCTGCATAAAAAAACACATTTAATTTATTGAAGGAAAAATAGGAATTAAGGTCTTACGGGTCAAGTATTTCTCCTTTACAGCAGTATAAATCTGGAGCACTGACAGTGATGAACTGAGTGACTTCGATGCATGTTGAGCTCTGGCCAGGTAGATGTTAAATAGGAATAAGCATATTTTACAGGTGATGGAGATTGCTGAAGCTCAAAGGATTAGTCCTTCTGCTGGTGCAGAAGTCAGGACTTTTTATATAAATTCTCATCCAAGCTTTGCAACGGGTTGCTGAGCAAAAGCTGTTCTGCAGAGGAAGAAGAATCCAAAAAAATTCTTGCCTTCTCAAAGTCATGTGCTAAAACATTTCAAACTTGAGATTGTTGGTGAATTTAATTCCTTGAGTAAGTGTTGAAAGACTAAGACACATGGAAGTAGTTGACTTTTTGTTATGTAGCTAGATGCCCTGCAGCTCGGTACAGCTAGATCATGTGGGATTTTTTTATTTGAGGAATTTCTTAAGGAACGAACTCCTGGCTGAGTTTCTCCAAGCACTTATACTCCAGTTTGCTGACTCTCTAGATGTGTAGACGCTCATCTAGTAGTGAAAGCACTGTAAAGGGAAATAAATATTTAGCCATTTTTCATCCTTTTTGGACATAAGGAGGTAGATGACCATATGGTATGATCACTCTCCTTGCTTGAACAGGGAATCTCATCTTTTAAAAGAAAATATATAAATTTGTCACTTTGCTTAGAATCCCTCCAGAGAAGTCCCTCAAGCCTCACCAGTTGTTGAGAGGGACTGAGCAACTTGGAGACAAGTTGCCACGTATTTCAATACATATTGTCATTTAGCCTGCTAGCTGTTAACTTACATATGAAAGCACTTATTTTCTTTAGCAAAAGGTTTTTGTCTGAAGGCTCCATGTCTCAGGCAGTATCTGTTCCCTCCACAAAGGCGACAACATTGTTAAGTTAGAAAATGGACAATATGTAGAGATCCAGAAAAATGCACTGACAGAAAGCAGCCCCAAACCTTATGTGAGTTAATAAGACATACCAGAGTTTTAGCATGTCTCTAGTGGGAGGCCTGGAAGAACCAGCAGGAGTTCTTGTGTAGAAGGTCCCAGCAGAAATACAGTATCTTAATGAAGAACCTTGTGTCTGAAACTGCCATCTTGTGAATGGCTTTGTGTTAGTTTTGGTTGTCTTCTAAAGGCTGAGAATTGCTGTTAAGTGAAGTGACTGCAACGTAGAAAAGGATCTGGTTCAACACTTCTTATAACAGCAAGAAATGGTTAACATAGAGGGAGGCTGGAATTAATTGAATTGTTCAGCCGTAGCTCATCTACTATTCTGTCATGAAACCATCAGACCGGCCATTTTATTACTCAGCCAGGACCTCGGTGAATATTTTAATGATAGAGAGTAGATAAAGAGGAAAGGAATAGAATAGGTAGCACTGGTTATACAACTTTTATTATAGCTTGTTTCAAAGATTATTTTAATTTAATTGATCAATTAGATAAAATTATATACTAGTATGGTGCTGGCACAGTCGGTGGGCGCTACCAGAATTTGTAATGTCCATCATATCAGTCATAGATATCTTTAAAATGATTTACATGATGGAAAAGAATGTTTTTAATTAGAGCATTACTTGCTATCTTTATAGGATTATTGAAACGAGTAGTTGGAGAGGTGGCTTCATAATGTCACTGTAAGAAACGTTCTGCGAAGCATACAACCCATAGATCTTGAGATAGATGTATTTTGATTGGTTTACAGCTTCACATAACCACTTTTGCAGCAATTAGAAATAAAGCCACATCAGGAGACTAACCTCTGTATCCAGGTTTAATTGCCATCAGTTAGTGTTTTTCCCTAATGTGTTAGTTGTTTTCCCCTTCTTCTTGTCACATTCATCTTTATTCTTTCAACACATATCAACAATTTCAGCATAATTTAGACACGCTAGGCTTTGAATGAAACAGTATTTAAAAATAAAGAGACTACTTGTTCACAGTTCTCTCTACTCTGGATAGAACTGCATGTTGTTTTGATAGCTTTATAGCCTCTCCCTTTCACCACCTTCCACTGCTAAGCGATCTTGATACTCTGGACTACTAAAATATGGAACATTTTCTTTTACTGCTCTTGCAAAGAAATAGCATCTTTCAGTGTGATTTCAAAGCATTTCTGAATACAGCTTCAGCAGTCCTGTGTATTAAGCAAACATCAGCAGCATGAAAAATGGTTATGTTCAATTAAATGAAATGTTTTGAGACAGTATCTGATTTTGTCTAGCGTTTGTCTTTTATTCACAGGAAACAGCCCAAACTCTCTTTCTACCCAGCTTTTAATGTCACCTTTTTTGGCTTTTGTGTCAAATAAATGCCAGTGTTTTGCAAATGTACATTTGACAAGAATGAAAAAAGTCTTTGTTCAACTTCTCCCCAAGAAAGGAAAAAAAAAATAAATTGTCTAACTAATCCTAATTCTGACAGCTCTGCTTCAGCAGACAAGACACTTACCTTAAGTAGCACAAAAGGTATGATAAACACAGATAAATGTGGATCTCTGTGCTCTGTCAGTCAAATCTTAGCCAGGCTTTGCTTCCTAAGAGATCAGTTGTAAGAGGAGATTCTGTGCTGAGCACTGAAATACTTCTGGAAGGCTTCAATCTTCCCTGGCCTTCAACTCTATGTGTTGCATCATCATGTTCCTGGGAGTACAGAAGATAGATATTTTCTGGTAACTATTTGGAAGCATTCAGCTGAGTAATAGGGTAGATATTCTATTCAGGAACTCATTTAGTGTGCCTCTGTGTTTTTAGTTTATACTATAATGAGATGAGTTAGTAGGCAGACACGCAGGACAATTGATGTGCCAAGGTTTGATTCCCCCCTGCCAGGTGCTTCAGGTGGTTGTTTGTGTCTTTGTAGAGCGGATGCAAAGCAGGGCAGATTGGTAGTAGTGAATTCTGCCACTTGAATTATTTTTTTGCAGATTTTGCTACGAATAGGGCGTAGGGAGAATTGCCAAAACAGAGCAAGGCCAGTGTCTGCTGTGTCCAGTCATATTCATGCTGCGTGCTGCAAGGGCATCTGTAACAGTCAACCATAGATCTTCTGGGTTTGTAACACTCAGAGAACCCATACTAGTGTTAGGCTGTGCCCTCCATCACGCAGCAGTCCACACTTCATCCTAGGACATCAGAATCCCAAATTGCTGAGCTTGTCTTTTCTGATTTTGAGCATTTTTGTTTTTACCTTGCACAGAGTAGAGAAAAGGACTGCAAAACACAAACTTGGGCTAATCAAGCAGTGAGCTGTCTTATTCTTTCTGCAGATTTCAAGATGACATGTATGCATACTGCCGTTTTTTTTGAGCAAAAAGGTAGATTTGTTCCCAGGCTGTATAGTTTTCATTATGATTTTTAGGACAAGAACATGAGGAGGACATTGTTTCTGGCATAGGTGTAGTTTACATTTGCTGTGTGGTAGCATAAAATAGGGTCGGCGTTTGAAAATATGAAACTGAGATGGGGAAAAAAATAAAGGAGATGTCTGTTTTTTCTGCAAGTCCATAGCAAGTACAGGAATCCTTGTCAGTTTTCGTGAACCACCAGCTTTAATCAGCTCTTGCTGTTTTAATGCCAATGACTAGCCAGGCTGTGGCAGGGCCTTGCAGAACACTCTGCAGCAACTTCTCTTATACTCTTTTGGTGGTGTGTTTCTGTTCATTTCTCTGTCTCATACTTCTTCTGAGTATAACCTGGAAGGAGACTCCCTTTGAGCAGACTGTACCTAACTGTGAGCTGCAGGATCCAACAGGGAAATGGTGCAGCAGGAGCTGAATTTGTGACATGATTCCTTCCTCAGGCCCCTCAATTAGTGCCAATCCTACAACAGGCACTGTGAAAAGGCTTAGTCCAGGTTACAATTAACTATGACATGAGTGTCCCTTTTCATTAAGTTTGATGCTTGCTAAAGACTCCAGGCAAAGCATGAGATACGCTGGAACTCTGAAAAAAGAAAACACACAACTCACACTCATGTCCATCTCTAAAATGATATGAGTAGTGTATCTGATTTATGAAAAATGTATAAATGTGTCTTGGGAACAGCTTGTGCTTTCACACTAAATAAAAGGAGAAGACAGAAGAGGGAACTCAAATGTCTGTGAGCATACTCATGTATACAAATGACTGTCATAAATCTTTTTGCATGATTACTTTGCTTTGTGGCATCTCTTTGGGGAGTTCTGCAGGGGCAAAAGCCCTGCAGTTTGAGAAACTGGAAAAAAAATGCAGAAGAAAATGGATTTGCTGATATGATTATGCAATTCATGTAGAACATATTTGGTCTGCTAATCAGAACGGAAGGGAAAAGCCTAGGCAATGTTGTTGGTTTAAGGGAATTGAATTAAAAGACCAAACATCCTGGGTGAGACTGTTGCAGCCTCAGGAGTCAGGCTGGGCTCTGGAGGGAGCTGGAGACAGAGCCATGCAAACCCTGCTAGTCTCTCAAGACAAGAAGAAAAATGCTTTATTCTTGTGAGATGGGCTGGGGAGAAAACAAATTCCTCAGCTGGTATAAATCTGCCTTGACATTGTTGCTCATTCACATTACCTGCAGCTTTGGTCCACAGCATCTTAAATCTGGGTTTAAAGTCACTCCTGATTGCGAACTAGCTCCATCAGCCTGGAGCTCAGGGTAGGATACAGAGCTCCTTAGAAAAGCAAAAAGAATCCTGGGGAGCTCATCTCCTGTGGGGATTAGTGCTGTCATGGCCAGAACACATTCTTCACCCCAAGCTGATGCTTCTCTGTGACTGTACCGCAGCTCTGCCTGGCTGATTTCTTCAAAGCATTGTTCCTCTTTGTCTCTTCAGTTTATATGTTGGGTAATTCTTAGTGATCCTTTCTATGTGTAAAGTAGGAGAAAGTGAATGAGATCATTCAGAAAGATGGCAAAGAGGGGAAATGAGTGGGAAGACAATGGAAAAGAAAGAGGTAAACTGTTTGTGCCCTTGTAATGTGGTTGATAGTGTTGTGCTTTTCCAGGAAACCTCCATCCTTGGTGGGGAAATGTCTTCCTCACCAAACCCAGACTAAAGAAGTGTAACTGGCAGCCCTGTGGCTTGTTCCTGCCTCTGATTGTGTGGTCCTGATGTTGGTCTGAACTGTACATCCCATTGTTGCATGCATATAATTTTACTGAGGCCCAAGACACACCTGAGAGATATTGCTGCAATTAATAGTTTACAGAGGATTACCTGTTAATTGGCTCGGCTTTTGCATGCTTGTGAAATAGTTAATTAGTAATAATATTGTTACAAATAATATTAATTATTAAAAACTGTAAAGATGCAATAAAGTATCCCCCAAAAGTGTATTTGGATGATAAGGAAGGATTTACTTTGATGATATTGAGGACTTTTTGCAAACCACAGTTAATGTGATTTTGTTTTTTGCATGTATGATAGAACAGCTTAGAGCCACAGTCATGATTGTGCCTTCATGGCTGTCCTGAAATGACTGTAAATGATGCCAGCAAGTTCAATCAAGCTGATCTATCCTGCTCTTCCTAACATCAGCCATCTGGCTCCACAGCCTTTGTGTTGTGCATGACCGGCCAGCTGGCCATCTGCACATCTCAGCTTCCAGACCCCTAAGCCCCATTGGACCACAGGTGCCTTTGGGGCTTGAAGAGCTGCTCAGACTTCCATGAAGGTGTAAGTCCAGAGAAACTCTTCCCATTATATTCAGTGAAAAGAGAAGTAATAACAACCTTTTCTTTCTATCATTGAACTGTGATGCAAAAAGGAAGAAAAGATTATAACAGAGTTGCTGTTAGTACGAGGGAAGCCAAGTCCTCAGCTGCTCTATTACTGCTGTGATTTTTGTTTTTAAGGATATACTTATACTAAAAGCAAAATAATTGTCTTTGATAGATATTTTTTTCCTTTCAGTTGAAAGCCTCTTGAATTTTGGAAGTCAGTAAAGAGTCTCTTTCACTTTTCATCACAGAGGTTTTGAAGAAACCAAAGAGGCTCATGTTAAAAAGGGAACCACAGAACCCATTCTGTGGATTTCTCATGCCGTGCTCAGTTCCTCCATCTGAAGCATTCGTTTACTCGGACAGCTCCCAGCAGAGCCAGGCTTTGGCTGACATCTGTTAGCACGGGTGAACAGGGGCAGCCTTGGTTCATCTACCGAGGCATTTGTCTGAGACTTTAAATTCTCTTGTAAGTCCCAACTGCTGTTGAAGGAAAGCTGTCTCCTCTTTACATCTCTGGCAGAAAGAGCACAAGCTCAGCCTTTAGGACTTGAGTGAGGACAGGGTACAGGCAGGATGTCTGCAAGCACCCATCTCATCTGGGAAGCAGTATTTTGGCCAAGAGGTTTGTGCTAAAGGGACAGTACCATGTTCCAGTGCTTTGTAGAACAGAGTAACAGAGAGAGGGTGAGATCTATCTTGCTGTAAAAGACATTCTGCGGGCTTTTCAAATAATCTTTGATAACTCAGAGAAAGGTGCAGCTGTGCCTTTCATTGAACAGCAACGAGGATGGTAGAAACTGCTTATCCCTACTTATGCAGGCTTTTCTTTTACATTAATAGCCATCCCTCTCTCTGGCTGGGCTGCCAGGGTCTCACTCAATTCCTGTGCTCAGCAGCCTAGCAGGATGGAAACAGTGCCACAAGCAGTTCCTGCTGCTGTCATCCAATTTTCCATGGAGTGTGTAATGTTAGTAACTGGATGCAGCAGGATTTGGTGGGTTATTTCCCTGTGCTGGAAACATGTCTAATCTGCACTTTTCTAAGGCCTCTCTTCATTGTTATTGGAAGCCAGGTCTGCTGCAATTTTCCAGGCACAGGTTAATAGGATAGATTAGCATTTTATTGCTGTGATTATCTTATTATTCTTTGTGTGGCTCTGACCTAGAGTTTGAAGTGCTGCATAAAGCATAAAGGAGATACAAGTTCCACTCATAAAAATAATCTTTAGATTAATACAAGTCTGGTCCTGCAGGCACTCAGGAGACAGCATGTCACCTTCCCAGGCTGTTACTGGGAGCAGAGGTGTTTGTACTATCTTTCAGTAACAAAGTGCCTTGTATGTGGCTCCTCAGAGTTAGATGAAGCATAATTAGGAAGGGAATTTAGAAGGTTCCAGCAGGATTTTTCTAAAGCTCCCAAGTCATTAAGGAATGTAAGCACCAAAGAAATTGAGTGACCTTTGTGCTCTTGAGGGCTGAGCTTCTGAAATCACACTTATTTGTGCTTGGGACCTGATACAGCTACTCTTTGTTGCTATACTGCTTGTGGAGCACAATGGTCTCTGTCCTGTGCATTCTGTTTACCCCTGCTACCTTGCACAGGCTCTGGAGGACAGTTCACCACCCTGTTCCCCAGTGTGCCTTTAAGTCTTGTATGTTGCAAGACAAGCTGGATTTGCTTGTCCTAGTGCTGTGAAAGGTGAGACTTTTGAGCATAAAAGCTATTATTTGAAAGAACAACAAAAAATCTGCCCTGAGTCATTCACTTTTGAAGAAAGCGAGTGCCCTTGATGTGTTCAGGGAGTTCACAGTTGAGACTTTCATCAAGTGGTACAACAAAGCCTTTGAATGGAAGCCCAATCAAAGGTGTCAGTTCAGCTGCCAAGCCCACTAAAATATCTACAGGATTTCTCTCCAGGTAGTAGAAAATACTAATTGCCTACTTCTACTAAGAAAACCTGCATTTTAACAATTTTTACTATCTAAAGCCAATGCCAATATATTCCATCACCTGCCCTGAAAACAGGGCTCTCATGCACCAATTCCCCATTCATCCATTGGCAGGAGTGGGAAATGGCCACAAGCAAGTCTTGTTGGAGCCATCCACTTTTCCATGTGGTGTGTAACATTAACCAGTGGTTGCAGGAGGATTTAGTGTTCTTCTAGCAGGCACTGCAGACTCAAGGTTACTCACCCTTAGGCATTGTCTGTGAGCAACTGGTCTTGCATGAGGCATGTAAGAGCTGTCATGAGTCACAGCCCTTGATCCAATTGGGAGCCTAAAGATGTTGCTCTTCCATTTTACGCCTTGAGTACAAAATTGTTTTGCTTGATTGGGGTTTTTTTAAGGTAACCAAAAGTTGACTTTCTTTTGTCCTTCTGGAGTTTCTGTCACTTATTCCTAAAATTATGGGTCAGAGGAACAGCTTAGTTGCAGATCTCATTTTCTCAGCAGTTTGAAGCACTAACAAGAGTCTCAATTATGGAGTTGAGAGCCTGGTTTTATCAGGCCTGACTACATTTTGGTTTCTTAGCAAAATATCCTAAATTAAATTTTATTGAGTTATAAGACAATAAGATCTCGTTAAGGGTGAACTCTTTACCCCACAGAAGCCTGTAATAGCGTTTGTGTTGCTTCTCATTCTGTGGATCATCCTGTGCTGATACTGCTGGCTCTGTTGTAGACTGGATAGAGACTGCTCCAAACAGTCATTGGATGTTAGAAACTCATCTCCTGACACTGCTGTCCTCTGTTCTTCTCAGAGGAGAGTCAAAGGAGCCAACTGGGATAAAATTAATAACTTTTTTTTCTGTTATTTGTAAAACAACCGTACCTTCCTAATGTGACTGAGCGTCACAGACTGTTCCATCTCAAGCAATGTTGTTCTGACCTCTTTGGATCTAGAGAATCTGGAAACCTACCAAATATAGAGCCACTGGATCTGTTTCCCATCGGATTTTCTTTCATCCATGCACAAGAAGTGCAGAATCTGCCCAGGAAAAGTAGCAGAGTTTTGCACATGTTCAAATGACTGTGTAGTGCCAAGGTGAAGAGAATATGAACCTATACTTCTCCGTGGAAGACAAGAAAATCACAAAATAGGAATATGATGTCATTCCTGGTTTTGCTTTGCTAAGCCCAAGGGCCTTGTCATGTTAGTTTGGAAGACTGATACTTTCTTTTCAGCTCTCTGCCTCCAGGAATACTGTGGGTTGGGAAGGAAAAACCTGCCAGAGAATAGTCCTTTCTATGCTGCAGATAATACTGTAGCTGTTGTTCATGGATGCAAGAGTGATTTTTTTTTTTAATTAGATAAAATAATGGTTCTTTTCCTCTGATGAAAGAGATTTTTCTTTTCATTGAACTCCAGCCTCCCAATTGAAGTTTTTTCCTCCCTGTTTTTCCTTTTTATTTTTTTTCCTCCTCTCTCTTTCGCTTTTAAGTGCAATCAACAACAGACCAGGTCTGCAGCAGTTTGATGTTTATAAAGTGGTCCAATCATGGCTTCACTTCTGGGCGAGAGTAAATAAATTCATCAAGCAATTGATGCTTTTGCACTGCTGTTATGATGAATGTTGCCATCAATTATACCAGTATGCTCAGACTGCAAGGAGCTGAACATGCTGCCTGATAGGAATGACAACAAGACAATGTGCGTTCCCTCTCTTTATGTTTTGTATTCCTAAACACAGCTCTCCAATTATACTAATTTGTTTGTTTGGATTAGCCAATAGATTAAGAAATGTTTTTAGTTAACACTGGAGCATGGCACACATTAATATTTTGGCAAACATGCCATAACTCTCTGTGTTGCGCTGGAATCAGTGTAGTCTCAGTGGTGAAGTTTCACCAGCTCTGTGCCAGTGAAGCTGAAGAAGCAAACACTCATTTAGCTGGGACTTCTGCTTAATGCAGCACCAAGAGACATCCAGATGTCACCTCCATGGATGGTATATTGGGAGCATTGGAGAATCACCTGCTTTCCCAAGTGACTTTGGATTTCTCTGGAAAAAAATGGTAGATATCTCACTACTGAAGGTGTTTGTTCGTTTGTGTTTTGAGGAGGTTGTAGGGGATAGTTTTTAGGAGATTTTATGTTGTTTCAGCTCAGGACTTTCAGTAATAAGGTAGCAACTGGCTTTTGTTGGGTCTCAACACTGATCTCAGTGCCCCTGCTGTTTGTTCCTGTGTGGTGTTCAGGAGAGTCTTTGCATGATGTGATTACAGAAGATTTGTGGGAGAAGTGAAAACCAAACTAGGAGAGAGCACACTGTAGAACCTAAACCATATTTACCATTATTTAAGGCATCCCTTCTTTGATCACAAACTGTGAAGTTGAAGCATTGCATGAATTGAAGGAAATTAATTAATTCAACAGAGAGTTCCCTTTCCTCCTTTCAAATTAATAACCAACTAGCACCTTTCAGAATTGGACATTGGCACTAAAATACCTAGAAAAAAGTGCATCTTACAGCATAAAGTAGAAGTAAACATACAACAGCTACTTCTTTTGCTCCAGAGTTCAAATAATAACATGTTTATTTGACAATTGGAGTTTTAGAATTTAACAGCATGTATTCCCTGCATTGCAATGGCTGGTGAAGCATTCATAGCTTGTACTCCAGATTCCTGGATTACTTGCATCCAGCAACTAAAGTCAGAACAGAGTCTTGTCTATGGTGTGCTATCCCAAGAGCTTTTTATGTCTGCTGTCATTCATACCTCATTCTTTTCCAGATCAGATACCATGGTGGGGTAGCATATGCTCTTTTTTGTTTAGGTGGGAATGGAAATGAGCTATGCCAAATACCTCTTTAATGGACACTACTGGCATGAATTTCAGATCTTTAAGCAGGTAGGAATTTGAGTCAAGAAATTGGCAATTCTTAGCAACGAATGAAAATCACACTTCCGTTTCTGTCTACCTGAGTACCTCTGAGAGGAGACAACATAAATGAAAATCTGGTCTACATCGACAGCAGTTGTTACGTGATCTATTCTTGGTAAAAAAATATAAAAATAAAGGATTAAAAATGCTGCAACTTTGTAAGTGACACTAATTGGCATGAGCCCAGGGATGAACCCAACAGTGCAGCTGTCAAGACATCTCTGAATAGGCCAGAAATTCCTGTGTGCATGAGAGTGTTGTGAACATGGTTCTCTGTGGTTCAGCCCACTTCTCTGACTCAGACAGAATCAGTGATGGCTTGAAGGAAAGCTCTGTGAGAAAAGGAGTGCAAGTTTTCAAACTGAGAGTGTGATCCTCTGTATGTCACATATCACACATTCAGCAATTCACTGCATCTGGTAGAGGGTCTGGTTTGATACGGGGCAGCACATGGGTCATGGGCGCTGGAGCATGAACTGAAAAACACAATATGCAACATCCTTATTAAACACAGAGCATGGTTTGCAGTCTGAAAGGAGGAAGGCTGCAACTTGTAATCTATTCTACAGAGAACAATTGTGCAAGGGTTTATAAATGACATTTACAAATGATCAGAGGAATGCTGTGCTAATAGCATCCAGACAAAAAAATTCTCTGCAAGATAAGAAATGGATTTCAGTCCTCAGAGCCGTTTGTTGTCTGCAGCAAAAGGATTTTGTCTTTTTAGCATTTCTTCCAAGTATTCATCTGCCTCCTTATCAAGAACTCAGGCTTTAATCTAGCAGAATTCTGGGTTTCCAAAGAAGGTGCTTTTTTGTGTTTGTAAGTTGAAGGCTGGTTGTGAGCATCATTTTCTCTGTGGTCCTGCTGGCTACTTCTTTATCTGCCATAACACAGGTAACAAATGCAATTATGTCAGGATAAAGCAACTGTCTGATTAACAGCCTCTGCTGAAGAAGCAGTGAAAATCTCCTTGTGCTGCCACAGGCTGAAAGGCTGCCCTTGAGATGGTGTAGGCACACTGCTGTCCCCAGGTGGGACTGGTGGGCAGCCAGCAAGTGAAGGTCTTCACTGATTTTCCAGGTTAGAAAAGTCCACATTATACTTTCATGGGCTTCTGTATGTGTGGAGAGTGCTGGGATTTTGTGATCAGAGCCAATAGGGAAAAGGATTTTCTGCTTCTTGGCAATCCCTGATGTTGCAGTGATGGATTCTAGGGTTCAGAAATGAAACAACTACATTCCACTGCCTCTAGCTCTGGGTTCCTATATATTTAGCTGCTTTGGTGGACAAAGATTGCATTCGCATGAGTCATTCGCACTCTCTAATACCCTACTTAATTTGTGCAGTATTTGTAGGATATTCTGAACTAACCAGTCTGCTCCTGATGTAATTGTAGTTGGCAAGAATGGTAACACATGAAAAAGAAAGAAATCAGTCAGTCTAATTTTGAAGATAATTCCTTTTTCTTGAGTGAATTGTCTGTGGAGTGACATGCAGGTTGTCCAGCAAGTTGCCTTGCCATGAGCATATAGAGGGATGTCACTTCCCAGACTGTCCCAACCACCGCCAGGCCCTTCTCCCTGCTCCTTTCCCTACTCCTCCCCCAATCCAACTCTTCCAGAAATTCTCAAAATAGTGCTGATACCAATGCTATTCATCTGGAGAGGAAAAACTCGTTATAAATACAAGCAAAAATAACAGAGGCACAGTGTACCTCATGGCAGGGCTTTGTAAAATTTTCGTGGCTGACACACCAAGGAATATCACAAGGACTTAGCATTTCCAGGGGAATTATTTTAAATTATTTTGGAAGAGGTGAGTGTGATTTCCTACTTCCTTTTCCATCTCTCATGGCTTCTTGTAAACAGGTACAACTTAAATACAGACAACTGGGCGAAAAGGAAAGAAAACAGTGTCTCTATATACAACTAATTGCTGTCACATCTTGGTACTTCTGAGAAAGGGAACAAGGTTTGTTCTTTAATTGCCAAGCAGCTGTGGGTTGTGATTGTTGAGTAGTGTTTTATATTTACCTTCCAAGGCTTCCAGGAGCAGTACAAATTTGGCTGCTTAGGTGAATCCCTAGGCTTGACTTCTGTATGTGGGTACCTCAATTTTCAGCTGCCTATTGCAAGGCAGCACATCTTTGGAGCAGATGTGCCACCCCAACAGCATCTCATGTCAGTAGCCTTGGTGAATGGGGGCTGATTCACCACATCCTCAGCTGGGGCTATAGTTATATTTGGGCAGTGTTTTTCTCTCAATATGTAATGCAGCTGTAAGTTTCCCATGCGGTACCTGGTAGATCAGATAAACAGATTTATTCTTCCCCTGGCTTTCTGCTCTGGCCATTGTTGGCAGGGCACTGAGACAGCTTGTCAGGGAGGGACCAAACAAAGGGAACAACCCTTCCAGTGCAGGGAAACAAGGCTCATTCTGCAGCTGGGTGTGAGCTGTTCTGCAAAGGGAGCCAGGCAGGTAAAGAAAAAGCTGTTTTGAATTTCAGACTGATTATGAATGACAAGTTATTAGGGAGCATGAAGAAGGAACTACTGTATCTTTAATAACACTGATACCCTTTGTTAGACTACAGACAAAAGTAGGCTTTGACTTGAGACTACAGGAGAATACAAGATGAGAGTCTATAAAGATGGAACATATTGATCTTCCCTTTATCTTTTCAAAGCATTACTCTTTTGTCAAGGGTTCTTATTTTTGTATAGCATGCCCCTATCTTATAATACTCTGTGCATTTCAATGCACCTATTTTAGGGAAGCACTACATTAATGTTTTGTGTAATTACATTTTTCTACATGAATGTTTTTTGAGTGATGGAACACTTATATTTTCAAACAAAAATGTGATTCTGAAATGAGGTGGTAAAGCCAGGTAGGTTCCTAGCCTGGCATGAAAGCACAGTTTCATGTTCCTCACTGAGCGTATATTGATTTATATGAACTAAACATCTTTTTCTCTAAGCCTCAAATCACAGTGGGTTGTTTTGAAGCATACTTTCTCCTATAAACAGTAAAAAGGGAAGGCTTCAGTAAGGAGACTGGAGATATACAAATAATTGATTGGTTTGTTTGTTTGTTGACTCAATCAAAACAGTGGTAGAGAGAAATATCCAAACTCAAAATGAATTATTTAAGCTTTTTCACTAAAATGGAAAAAAGTATATATATATAAAAAATTTAATGCTCTCTAGGGTTAGAATTTGGTCCATTTCATATCAAGGTGTCATTTAGAAATGTAGAACTTGAAAGTGTGGAAAAATATGAAAATTTTGAAACAAAGTTACTCTTTTAAAGTTTATTTGAAAAAAATCCTACTAACAGGGGAAGCAGATTCTTATGACTCATTTTGGAGGGTCTGAAGTCTATTTTTCAAAGAATGAAATCCTAGGTTAGCCAGTCCCCTTGGCCCCATGTGTCTTGAGCACAGAATGCTGTTGAGCCACTTCCATGTTCTGACAACATATGAATGGAACCCTGGTGAAATTCCAGGAAATTAGGGTTGATTAATACTTTCTAATAAAATATAGTGGTGTAATGTGATAAATCCCACACAACCATTATTCAAGGTGCAAACCTTAAGAAAAGCTTTTAGGTTGTTTGTTTTTTTGTTGTTTTTTTTTTTTTCAGTGAGAAAACAATTGAATCTGTCTCAAATCAGGTTCTTAATCCACAGCTGCTATAAATCAAAGAAGAAAAGAATTAAGTTTCAATTGACTTTCCTGACTTTGAGTATCAAACGAGAATAACTCGAAAGGTGGAGGGAATTCTACAATTTAAAATTCAAATGCACTGCACTGCTAAGTTCACCAGAGAGCTGCTGAGGGTCCTGCAGGTCTCCAGAGACCCCGTTTGCAGAGGTAGGTAGCCCAGCTGGGAGATGACAGCTGTGTTCACTTGCTCAGACAGAACAGGAATGAGCAAAAAAAAGGGACTTGCAAACACTTAAATGTTGAATGATTCCTTGTTCTGTGCAAGCTCTCCTTTCAAAAATGAGAAGTTATCAGGACTGAAGCCATTCAGAGTGTCAGATGTGTCAATGGGATGCATTTATTCATCTGAACACTAATGGACCTTAGTAGAAGTGCACTTAGTAGAAGTGCTTTGGAGGGATTTTCTTTTTCCCATTTCTTCTTTTCTGATTTTATAGTTTTCTTTCAACTCAGTATAGAAAGTTTGTGTTTCTTTTCTAATCATGTAAGTTGCTTCATGAAAGTAAGAATAAATAGAGTGCCACAAGCTTTTTATCTGAAATTTTTTCACAGGTTTTAAAGGAGCCTAATAAAAGACTATTTCTTTCTTCTCTTCGGCAAGGAAGAACCGGGGATTTATGTCTTTAAAAACCTTTTAATTTCTAAAGGTGATAGAGAATTTATAGGTCTGTGGAGTTGTGGAATTTGATTTTGCTCTGGTTTTTACTTTGATGGAAAATGGGAATTTACCCTCAAATCTGGCATATCTGAGATGGGTATTTTTTAAAGTCTGTGTAGGTTTTTACAGCCAGTTCTAGAGCTTGTTTGCTGGTATTTCAGTATTACTTTAAAATACCACCTGTTACTGTCTTTGTTATTTTAATGGACCATTTTAGATGGTAGTAGAGTTAACTACTAGTATTTCTGTTATGTGCCAACTCCATTTCCAACCTTTGCCAGAGAAACATAGAGACGGAGAAAAATTCCTATTCTGTTTTTCCTTCAGCATGATCGTACTTTTAACTTTTCTATAAATCTGTGTAAAGTGATATTGATTCGTTTCAGTGTCCTTGCTTGAAAGGCATTTTGATATGATGTTATGGAAAGTTTACTGTGCTCAAGGTTGTCTTGTCTCCCACTGAAGTCAGCAGAGGAATGCTTGGGACTAGGGGCATTTTAAAAAGACATAAATCTTGGGATTTATTTTTGAAGATTAATATTAATATTAAATTAAGTAAAAATGAAAAAGATAAGAAATTAGTATGGACGAGCAAAAGAACTGCAAGAAACAAACAAACAAATATTACTTTTTAATTGGCTCGTGCATTTTCTAATTCCCTTTTCTAATCCAGTATAAGCAGCTGGCTTGTGACAATACATTCCCAAAAGAGTAAGCAATTTTCCTCTGGCATGCCTAATTGTGTCCATCATGGCAGTGTTTAGTGTCTTGTTGGTTATCAGATATAGATTTTTCATTCCTTAAAACAAAAGGGTCTTGTCTTCGCTGTTTTCTGCACCACAACATCCTCAAATTCCATTAAGGTAAGAATTTACCACTGCACTATTTACTGTGGTTTAGAGGAGTGGATAGAAAGGTGTTCAGGTACTTGTCTGGCCATTTTAAGACATTTTAAGGTTTTCTACCAGTTACTACAACTTGGAGAGAGACATTTCAGAGGAATAAAAAGTGAATAAAAGATTTACTCTTGCCAGTTGTAACTCGCTGCAAGTTCTTAAGGTATTTTTAACCTTCGACTATGGGACTTTAATGCTTCCTTTGCTAAGGAGATTTCCCAAAGTGGATCCCTGTTTTTTTGATGTCAGTCAACAGCATTGCTGCATGTGGGGCTGGGACTTACTGCAAATTTCACTGCAGTGAAGGCACTGTTGTGTGTGCCACAGAAATTGCACTTTATTTAAGATGAATTTGTGGTATGTGTATCTTAGTATTGTGCTTGTAGTTGTTTACAGTGTGCTTTAGAAAGCTAGATGAGTGTAAAAGGGTTCATTGATTCTCAAATAGATTTTCCTTAAAATGAAGGTTTTACCTAGCAAAGGTCAGGCTCAGTACTGCTTGTTCAGTTTTCATGTTTGAATTTGCACTGAAGCTATGTACAACTGGTGGCAATTAAATGAATTATTTTCAAGGCAGAGAATTTTCTCAGCACTGAGTTTGCTCTTTATATCCAGCTCTCCCAATTACATCAGTATTAGTGTTACGTGGCAGTATTCACTCATCCAATTTTAGAGCAGGCTATTTAAAGAATAAACTGATGTATTCATTTGTGTCATACATGGTTGTTAGGAAAATGCACTATTTTTACACAGCTGCTCATTTTTATTTGTCCTGTCTATGTGTTATGTGTCAGGTGGAAGCATCTCACTGTCCTGGGGCAGACTTGCATCCTGTTATAGATAACTGCTCCATTCAAGAACCGAGAACAAAAAATTTAGAAAGGGGCCATATGGGAGAAAAGGGGATTGCAAGAAACATGCTGAAGGATTCATCAACAGAATTAATTGTTAGTAGTCAGTAGCTGCATCTCTGATGAGTTAGTAGTAAAATGTGTTCTGTGGATATTCTTTCTGGCTCTACTACAAGATCAAATTATAAATTTTTATTTTAAACTTTTTTTTTTACCCTCTGTTCCAAACCTGACCTGTGCACTCATGTTCTTGACATGCTACAAACATATCAGATGCACCAGATAAATTTGAGATCTTTATTAACTTTCTTTTAGTCTTTATTTTTTGTTCATTTTATCCTTGACTCTTTTGGTAAGTCCATTGGATTCAGCTGTGTTAACCTGCCTGCCTCTAGTTTCCTCCTGCCCTAATCCAATTCCTCTTATGGTTTCCTCTTTTCCTGTGCTCAAGAAGTTGCAGTATTTCATGTGACAGACAATTACTGTTCCAAGAGAATTCCCCTAACCTTTTGTCAAAAGTTGAATAACCCCAGTCTGTCGCCTGAGCTGTCCTTTAGTATTTGCTCTGGCATAGTATTGTACTAATTGTGTTGAAGAAAGCCTGCTAACAGGCAGCGGTGCTTGCTCACTGCAACACTCTCTTTGCTAAATAGCAATTGAAACCCAAATATTTTAAGCCAAAGCATGTCCATGCTAACCTTTATCCAGGTGTATCCTCTTGGGGGCTGTATGCCTGAGGGATGTAGGGCAATAGCCAGCACTGACAAAAGCTTTGCTTAGCACTAGACAGCCCAGACACTGTTGCTGATCTTTGGTTTCTGTAAATCAAAAGCAGCTCAATACACATTAAAGGATTTAATGTCAGGAATTTTTTGCGAGCTGATACAATTAGACATCTTGGATACAATAAATAATGATAGATAGCATAAAGAAAACTACACACCTGATCCTTTCCATTTCTTGTTTCCTTTGTATTGATGGAATATAATCTGTCCTTTGTGGCTGGTATTAATGGCTGTACCACAGTCAAGCACTCACATAAAAAAAAATATTTCCATGTATTTAGTATCAAAAGCAGTAAGTGATCTGTGTGTGTAATTACATATCATGATGTAATGGCTGAAGGCTTACACAGTCTGGAATGTTAGTGAGCCAGAGGCTTTTTTACTGCAGTTTCACTGTGGAGAGTTTTGGTGAGAAATAGTTTTCCCTCAAAATAAGTAAATATATAAATAAGTGAAGCTCTTGATAGCCCACAGCAAGATAATTTAATAGGGAAAAATGCTTAATCTATATGCTCACCATAGAATTAATGAGAGAATGTCTTCCCAGCATCTACAGCTGAAAGGGTGATGAATATCTGTGCATGTCATACCTACATGTCTCTACCTGCAACTTCACTCTCCATGTTCGCGTTTGGCACCTCCTAGCAGAATCTGTTGGTTTTCCATGTTTTTCTTGTTTTGGACTTTTATTTGTTTTAAGCTCCATCTGGTCTCTGAATCAATTGTGATGAAGATTAATAAAAGCAAATTCTGTCACTTCCCTTATGGCAAGCTGTCCCCAGTTTTCAGATGGAGAAATTGAAAGCTAGAGAAGTTGTGTGGTCTGCAACAGGAAATGACAGAACAGTTCTTTAAGCATTTGCATAGTCCAATATAGTCTGGAGTGTTCTTTTCCTACTGACTGGCTCATTTTCAAGCTTGTTAATTTGGAATTTGCCCTTTACTGGGAATATTTGGGAATTCAACTCAACTAAATGAGTCTGGTTTTGTCATCCTACTTCCATCTGTTAAGACTTCTCATTGGCATAGTTTTAGGATGGAATTTTGCCATACATCAGCTTTTATCTTCCTTTTTAAATTTTTTAAGATGATAATTTTTAAAAAGACACTGAAGACTTTAATGCTAGAAGTGTTTTGGTTTCTATTTAAATATTCTGAACATCTCTGTTAAAGGCAGATACAAACTGTACTAAATGTTCTTTATTACTCATACATACACTGTCCCTGTGAAAAACATCATACATCAGAGGCAGCAGTAACTCTTCAGATTTGCCCAGTGACAAGCCACCATATAGCTATTCTTTGCTAAAAATGTCAATGTCAGCTTTATTTGCCAAAACATGTTTTCTTCTTTCAGGCTGCCAGTTGTTGTTTCAAAGTAAATGGAATCTAAAAATCTCATTATTTTTATTGTTTAAAGCCGGCATTGGGTGCAGCTCCGGGGGTCAGAAGGTAACAATACTAATTTACCCTTGTGCTGCTGCACTTAGAATATTTAATCTCTTATGACTTTGACATGATGACTGGCTGTGTTTCTTAATATTGTTGTGAAGATTTTGCTGGAGGGCCATGCAGCTCTTAATAATGTGCATCAAGACAGAGACAAGTAAGTAATGAATATTGTATGAGGTTCTTTTCTTACCAGAGGATCAGCCTGGACAAGCACCTGCAGAAGTCCACAAGCCTGTACCTTGTGGCAGAATTGGGACTGTGGTGATGATGGCCAAAGTTTAATGTGCCCTACTGGATTCAGTGAAACTCGAGTAGAAAAACATTTTTAGCTACTTTAAGGCAATGTTAATGTTCAACTTTTTCACAGGCTTTCACCTGGATTGGACAGAGAGCAACACCCTTCCAGCTTTTTAGTGGAAGAACTGTTACATTCAACATCTATCTGAGAAAGCTGACTTCTTTTTGCCAGTCCTTTCAGAAAACAGACTTCTAAACACAGCTGTATTAAAAATATACTGAAATATAAAATTGATCTGGACAGTGTTTTCTAAAATAATATCTGATTAAATACTAATAAAAGACTTGACTATAAATTGTGCTACCGTAAGGTTGGCTGTTTAAGAGTAAAGGTGGAAATGTGACAAATAGATTCCAAGGAGAAACTCAGGGCTGTAGTCCACAGACCTCAAAATTGATTTGTTCTTGGGATTAGGAGAATCATTCATGAATCTTTTTTTTAAAGTAGTGCTATCAAAAAAACAGTCTCGGCTTTAAAGTCTCTACACAGTATGAGAAGAAGCAAAGGACTGAACACCCAGAACACAGTATTGGTAAGTATGAAAAGTAGAAGTCTCTCAGCTTGCAAGCAGCCCAGCCATTGTTTAGATTTTTTTAAGTTTTCTGGCTGCAGGAATAAGTCAAAATGGATTTCACAGAGTACAATGAGGTAATTTCTATATCTGTAATAGTTGGATATTAAATTACATTTATATATCTCTTGCACATTTATTTTCTTTACTAGAACTCATAAGCACAGAAGCTGTCCTTGAAAGCTGTCCTGATTTACTTCCAATGCGAATCTCTATCTTATCATAGTAATTCTGAAAGTCCTTGCAGTAAGTTAAGGTGATGATCAAAAACATCAGTCTGCAACTTAGGATCCCAATGCAGCAGCTGTCAGGCAGGTTCCAGCCACTTTTCCTTTTTAAGGTGCAGTTGGACTGAGCCTCCCTGCCATTTGTGGGAGACAGGGTTCTCAAGGGGTTTTTTCTGTTGTTGTATGGGTGAAGCTAAGTCTCTGCAAGTAATCTTTGATCATGGTGGATGGCGTTAATCCTCTTACCAAACAAGCACCTATTCTGAATTACAGTGAGAGATAATAATAGGAAATGGATAGAGGACTATGCAATTGGATTTTAAAAAGGTAGGAGCTCGCCTCATTCTTATTAAAATTGGTGAGAGCTTTAATGTTTGTAAATTAGAGCTTTGTAAAATGTAAGCAAGTGGGTTGACTATTTTAGTCTTGGCAGTTATTTATGTTCTGTTTTTACAATGACAGGTTTATTGGGGTTTTTAATGCGCGTTAGGATAATTGTTGAATTTTATCTGTGTGATATTTACTACAGGATGATCATCAGCACAATATCACGGGCATGAAAGTAGCAGATCTGCTGGCAATTGTGCTATTATAAATCATCTCTGCAGGGTCAACCTGTAGCTTTAATACAACAGGAGGAATATACAAGTAGTGCATATTTGTGTCACAGCCACAGGTGCTAGAGCACAGTGTGGTTTGTACGTCTGAAGAACTGTCCCATGTGCAAGTGGGAATTGCTGCAGTATTAGAAAGAAGCACCACAAAATTCCGTTTATGAATCTTCTGTTTAGTCTTAATAAGTGACTAATGCTGCCAAATTTAAAATGAGAGATGTATATATTATTTCTGAAATATGTGTTTAGATTTCAAGGCATCACACTTCATTTAGAACCATCCTCAAGATGAATTTAAAATTCAGCACCTTCAGGCTAATCTTGTGAATACTTAATCCCCGTGTCATGCCCACTGCTTTGAGGAGGTCTGCTCGTTACCAATGAGAGTCTTTGCACACTGTAATTGTGACCCCACTAATAAACGCTCATGGCATTGGGTTTGTAATGAGTGTAGCACAGAGATCATCTTACTAGAGCAAACATTCCTCTTGGCTGAACCACAGCACTGTGTTGTCATTCTGCTCCAAGTAAAGCAGACGTTGATCATGTTCAGGACCACACAGTCACCACACACCTTCCCTTTCTGAGCCAGCACCAAGTGTTCCCAGTGTAGGATCACTGCCTGGAAATCCTACATGGCTTTTGGGCTTCCAGCCTTTTTAATGCAGTGAGATGGATACCTCCCTCTGCCTTACATGGCCACAGCAGTTCTCTGCTGTCAATGACAGGCAGCTGTGAATATGCCCCAAAGCTTCTGCATTGAGGGTGTCACGTTGAAGCCTTAGGGACCTGGCAGTGTCTTGTTGCAAGAGGGATAGTTTAGCTTTGGACCTCCTCGTGCCACTGTAATACCAGCTTGACATCACCTCCAAGGCTGCAGCAGGAGAGGTAAGAGGGTGGTTGGAAACAGCTCAAGTGTGAGACAGCTGTGACTCCCTCATTTATTTCTCTCCTAGCTTCTACTTGTGCAAAAGCTTCATGCCAACATCTTACAGAGTCTGTTGGCACTGTGGCGAGAAGGGGCTGCACAAACTCCAAATTGCATAGGTATTTAAGGGGCTGCAGTTCCTCTTTGTAGCAGGATGAGGGCCTCAGCTCTGTGTGTGTGGGTACTCAACAGAGATCTGAGACTTTGCTGTCTGGTTTTGTTGCTGTTTTCTTCCAAATAAGTAGAAAAGCAGAAGCTAAGTAGAAAATAAATTAGAAAAATATTAGGCTATATTAAAACCCTAAGCAATTGTTCTAGTAAATGCAGTTGGGATTTCATTAGAAAAATGGTAGGTGATATCAGTGTGTGTGAGTAACTACAGCTGGGATCTACAATTGCAGATCATCACTGGTATAATATTTTGTCTGTAGTGTCTTTTTATTTTTTTAAAGATAGTGTTCAAATACTTTAAACATCAAAGCCTTCCCTTCTACACATTATTCATTCTTGCAAATTTCTCATATCATGCAGTAGAATGATCAGAAAGGTATGTCTCTTTAGATATGGTAAATCAGTCTTGTGTCCTTTTGGAAAAGAAGTTGGGAATGATTTTATGGTTATTAACTTGAATTCAGTATTTTTTTTAGACCCAAGCTTTTTAAAATTCAAAAAACTTGCAAGAAACTTTTCAATCACCCTCTTCTTGCCTTTCTTCAAAAGTAAAATCTTCCTTATTTTGTTTCATCTGCCAATTCCTTCATCTCCTTCCAGGGACATTAAAATAAAATTCAACAGAAAACACCTCAGAGAAAATTGAAACTCAGTATTGATTAACTGAGTATGTACTCACCATACCTGAAACTGTAGAACAGAAGGCATGATCTCTCCAAGGGTTCTGTTATAGGGATGGCACTTTGTAGGTTTGACATGGACTTTTTACAGATTTTTTTTTCTGACCACTCTGAGAAAACTTGAACTTGAGAACTGTCCAGATGATGATGGGTGTCGTGAACATATTCAATTGCCACACAATCTACAGACTTTACTAGCTGACTAAAAAAAATATGTAGTCCCTCTGTATTGGTTAAGGTTAGTAACTCAAGTGAACTGGAGTCAGACTGACTTGGAGTCTGTTGTCTTGAGGAGTTGTCTAGTGGGCTCTGCAGATAATAGCTTTAAGAGGGATTCTTTACTAAAGTTCTTTTCAAAATATTTTTGTTCTGTGTTGTTTCAAGTGAAATTTACTGTCTTTGACCTCAGTATCTAAGTAGAACAGGATTTTAAATGCCAAAGCAGCTGAAGTTTTCCTCTATATCAACATCTTTGTACCAAGATGAAGTGTTTTTCAGTAACCAAAAGCCAACAGAAACAAATATAACTCTAGTAAGATCAACATTGTACAAAACCAAGCACGGCTTCAAGGAGAGCCACAAACAACAGCAAGGTTTGTTTTTCCATGCTGCTGTTATCATTACATCCTCAGCTATTTGACAGCCCAGTAGCAGCCCTGAAGTGCCCCAAGGCAATAAACCATCTTTGCTACATTAGGGGAGATGTCTATGACAGATGGCTATTTTAGAGTGCTGACTGTCTTTTTACAGTCTTTGCCTCTGGCTACTTAACATCACCTTCATCTTCAGCCAGCTGTCTTTCATCCAGGTGTTTATTTTGGCTGGGCACAGTGGTAGCAGAGAGGTGTAAAGACTATGATCACCTACAGACTGTCATTTGAATGCACAGTGTCCTGGTGTGTCTTTGTAGGATCTTCCTCACCCATCCTCATCCATATGAGTGGAAACATGAGCCCCATGGAGACAAGTAGGAGTGAAAATCAGTGAACGAGTAATAGTGTGAAGTTGCTTTGTGGTTTGGCTTGGGATCCTGACATTGCCTCTGGCTTGTTCTATTGATTGGGAACAAGCTACCAATGCCTACCCATGATCTCCATTTGTAGGATGGATCAGCAATCAGAGCTGATTCATTTGCTTTCAGCTAAAGCATTTTCATTGAAATCCAGCTGTTGCATATATTGATTTGGATTTAGCTTTCTTTTGGCAATATAAGCCTTTCTGCAGGATGAAATATTGGAACTTGACCCTTTTGGGCAGGAAACAGTGCTGTTTGAGTGAAACATTTCAATGCTTTTTTTATTTTGTTTCAGTGGAAAAAAAAACCCACAACTTTTTTTTTTTGATCTTGAAATTTTTCCAAAAACACTACTGCTGTTCTTTGGTCAGCTCTAGATTATCTTTTGCAACTCGCTTTGAGATCTCTGAAGGGTCAGTGATCTATATGACGTAGCTATTAGGTGAGGTTTCAGCTATGTGAGTATGTTCTTGTGTTCTTCTGTACACACCACAAACTATTATAAGCTGACCATTCAAGAACATTTACTTAGGTCAAACCATTGTTTCCTTTCGCTAAGACAATCATGGATAAAATCGTGCCTGTGAAAGATCCCACTTAAAACTGAAGTGGTGCAAAAAGTCTTCATCAAAACTTAGTAAACTCCCTGAGAGAACTGAAGGTGTTTTACAAGTCTTGGGACAAACTATACACTCGTATCAGAATCCAAACTGAATTCTTGCAGCCAGGTTGTGAACTTTAATTTTATTATGGAAATAGAGATGTATCAGACTCTTAACCATATCAAGACCAGCAGGTGTTGCTATAATATATTAAATGCTATGGAGGCACCTAATAAGTTGCATTTGAGCATTAGTTCAACATGTTTTCTTGGAAAATGTAATGCTATGAGAGACTTGCAATAGGAATACTACTGAAATAATCAAAGCACTGGGAAATTGCAGGTTATGAGCTGCTTGTGTTGAGCTGAGTAGACAGTTTTACTACAGCTTCAGTGAAAGAAGATCTGACCCGGCATTTAGGCATTTTTTGCATTTAAGGATCCAGTGCTATAGGAAATAAGTAACTCCTGTACTTATATTTCTGTAGAGACACACCTATTTGCAATAGAAGACACTGCAGAAACCTATGGCATCTTTTTCCAGGGCTAAGATTAGATGATGGAGAAATTCCAGCTTAGGCTTGTTCTGTGCTGCTGATCTCTTCAACACTGGTTTCACTGGTGATCCTCAAAAGATTTGTTCTAAGACAGAAACACATCTTCTCAAAGAAACTGCGCTTCGGGGCCTTGCGGGAGCTGAACAGCAAGAGGGTCAGAAGTAGGACCAGCACTGGAGAGTTTATATCTCAGGAAACCCCAGCTGGCCTTGCCAAGTTACAGTGAATTCAGGGAGGTTGTAACTTTTGCTGGATTTTGATTTGGCAGCTCCTGAAATCGAGAAGAAAGGGAAAAATTCCCAGCACGAGGATTGTATACTATGGTATGCAGCTCTGTAACTGAGATGGGTATGGTTTTTGTAAAAAAGGAGGATCACTGTAAATATGAATGGAGAAGCTGCTGAAAGGGCTCATTTAATGTCCATAGGCATTGATCTTAGAGATTTAATGTTTTTTAAACTAAGAGATTATCAATTTAAACTGGAAACAAAAAAAAAATTCTTTTATGATGAGAGTGGTAAAATACTGGCATAGCTTGACCAGAGAGGTGGAAGATACCCCATCCCTGGAAACATTTGAGGTCAGCTTGGACAGGACTCTGGGCAATCTGACCTGGTTGAAGATGTCGCTTTAAAGGTCCCTTCCAACCCAAACTATTTTATGATTCTGTATTTCCGTGTATACTTGGCAAGAACATCTCTTGCATGTGGACGTGGTCCCAGCTCTGTCACTTCCATGAAGGATCCCAAGCCAGTGTTGTACTTCGGCTGCTGGGAAAGCCATGGAGCCGAGCGCGTTATCCTCTCTCCCCCTTGCCGGGAGCGTGTGAACTTGTTTCACAGCGGGAGCGGTGAGGCGGGTGGGGCATCCGCTCACCTCCGGGGCCGCACCGCGGACAAGGACAGCCCGAGTCCTGCCCGCTCTCGGGAGCTGCCGGTGGCGGTGCTCGGGCAGGACAAGGGCTCTCTAGGTGGGCAGCGAGAGGAAAATGGCCACGGGTGTATTCCGTGGGACAGCAGCCCCTGCCAGGGCTCGCCCGCCGCTCCCTCGTGCTGAAGCCCCGCGGCGGCCG